>JAKTXQ010000048.1:38494-51695 GCA_030582995.1 Candida maltosa
AACATTCGAAATAAGGGATATGTTTTTTTTTTGCCAATTTATGTAAAGCGGATTAGTGTATGAGGAGAGATAAGTGGGACACATTGGTCCATAATCTGTGCAACCTCGATGTTTCGCAAGTTTAAGAAAAAAGGTTCAAACTTTTTTGTATGGGAGAGACCATGATCATGTTGCATTTGTCAATTTATAATGAATAAATAGAATATATATTAGTAGAGTGAATATATATAAGTGATTGATTGTTTGTGTATAAATATGAAAGTCATGTAGTACATCATAAATTCATTCCATGTTTTAAAAATAATTAATTAAGAATATTTTTTGTCAAATTTTTATTTTTTATTGTTCTTAGTTTTATTTTTTTTTTTTGCATTATTGTATTTTTCAAAAAGTACCAATTCAAAATAAAGAATCATTTAGTAAAATCTATAGTTGAATTAATTGTAGTTGATCTTGTTAAAACAGAATGAGTATCGGAAAAAGTAGAAGTACTTCTAGATAATTCACTTAAATAGTCGTCGTCATTATCATCATGGTCTTCATGTTCATGTTCATCATCGGTTGGACATAATGAATTGATTAAATCGAAATTTAGGTATTCTTCCATCTCAATATAAGTTCGTTTATGGTTGGAACCAGGATAAGAAATATTTTTCATGATATATTCTTTATCCAAATCTTCTTCTTCCATATCATGTAGTTGGTCAATTGGAGATGATGATGTAGTGGTTGATGATGATGAAGTAATAGTATTGGCGTTAATGGAGGTGATACTAGTAGTGGTGTTGGTAGTGGCAGTTGATAAGTCATTAGTTTGTTGTTGATGTTGGTTGTTGGAAATATTTGCTTTCAATTGTTTGTAAGTTTTAATTAGACTTAATAAATCCGATTTTAAATTCAAATTTTCTTGATCTATAAAATTTATGCTGTTAGATAATGAAGTAATGTTGTTAAAATCTGTTAATAATTCTTCTTTCTTATGTAGTTTTTTATAATTTGATTTATATTTCCTTGTTGAAGATGATTTTGATTTACATGAGGAATTGGAATTGGAATTGGTAGTTGGTTGTGGAGCAATTTGTTGATGTTGAGCTGAATTGAGGATTAGTTAGTATGGAGAAGCAATTTAGAAGATTTTTAGATGTAAAAAGTACATACCTAACATGATTAATAGTTTAAATATATATTCTCATACAATTGAGTAGAAATTAGAAATTGGCAAGGATGAAATTTGAGGTTAACAAGACAATTCCCAAGTATATGAATAAGTAAGTCAATTGATGAATAATGTTTTTCAAAAAGAATTTGGTGAAAAATTTGAAAAATTGAAAGATGGAAAAATGGAAAAATTGAGGAAAAGGAAAAGCGAAAGTAGAAAAAGTGGAAATTGAAATAAATTGATGAGTTTATATAAAAACAATAAAAAAAGGACAAAGGAAGAGAAAAAATTGAAACTGTAAAGAAAACAAAAAATTTTCATCATTACACAAAACCTCCAAACTTTTTTTTTTGAAGAAGTTGAAAAAAAAAATGTCGGTGTTAATTTAAATTAGGATCGGATTGTTACGGAACACAAAAACAAATTAGGAAATTACATCATTGTAAAAGTACACGACCACATACAATTTTTTTTATTTTTACCTGTCTTTGTACTTTTTGTAGTATTTTTTTAATTTAAAGGGTGAAAAGAGACAAAGCATAAGAATCTGGGGCATAAAAAAAAGAAAGTCATCTTCACAGTCATCTCTCTCTCTGTCTTGTTTATTCCATTCACACAGAAAGGAATTCAAATTCCGATATCCTAAATATATGCAGAAACTAAATACAAACCAAAAATAGCAAATTACATTCACGACAATTATTGATTCCTGATCACTTTGGTTTACATGGTGATATATGTTATAGAAGGAGTCAATAAATACGAAACGTTGAATAATAAACTGATGATTATTATTAACAATAAAAATACACTGCTTACTCTTCAAAAAAGAAAAATTTTTTAACCGATGAAATTAATATGCAGTACACCACACATAGACCTACAGCAAATAAATAATTAATCCTTTACTCGTGTTTTGTGTTGAACTAATGTGCTCATTTAGAAGAAGAAGAAGTTATTCGTTTAATTTCATAAATACAAACAGCGTGTTCCAATTGCATTTTTTTTGATTAACGTAACTCCGAGTCGATCGAGTCATTCCATTTCCTTTTCCTTTTCATTTTCCCCAGGATAATCCATTTTTTCCGTAGTCCGTATTCCGTTTCCGGTTTATTTTCGATTCTAACAAAACAACAAAGGTCGTGTACTTTGTGAGATATTATTTTGATTTTCAGGTCTTGGTAAAAAAAAAATTAAAAATGTCGTCTAAAATTAAATGTCGTGTCTAAATAATTTTTCCATGGATATAAGGAATGATTATGTAATACATACAAAAACCTCGGATATAAACCTCCAATTTCACATTTCTTTTTTGGTGAATCATCTCAATTGAATTCATTGTGATTTATTTATGTTTACCCCTAAAATTTCAAATAATAAAAATCAAAGTTCCAAACTCCGTCTCTCTCTAAAACTGATACATAACTATCAATAAGATCAACCAAAAAAAACAAATGACTATAATAAACAAGACAAAGACATCTTAAAACAAAAAAACTCCGAGATTAAAAAATATTTCCCCAAAAATTAATTTAAACCAAATACATAAACCCTACTGATTTATTATAAGACATTCTTTATTAACAATACACGTAGTCTTTATTTAATCCCCCTTTATTATTATTTATTTATTTATTGTATTCCCCCATATTATTTTCAAACCAAACCCCATGCATAAAAATAAAATCTAATCTAACCAATTATTATTCTTATTTTTGTAATTCCCTTGTTATGGATCCGTCCCGCCTTTGTATGTGTAAAATAATATAGCTGTGTGTGGTCCCGGATATATCGATACACATCATTATACATACAGATGTTTACTTTCTTGGACTATTATTATTATTTCACTCCTTTCCTCTTTCTCCTCCTCCTGTTTAATCTTCTATTTTTGTTGTACGTTTGGTTAAATAATATTATTCAATCAAAAAAATTTTATAAATAATATAATGATCCAAATGAAGGATAATTATCAACAAAGTGGTAGCTCCGTGTGGAGTTTGAGCTTTGACACAGAATGATAGAAGAACACGGGGTTTATTTTAATGCCTCAAAAAAGAGAGTAATCTGTAACATCAATGGTCAATCGGTTAAAACTAGAGTTTTGGAACTCAATACACGCGTCTAATATTTACCGAATTATCCATTCGTTTATGAAATATTTATTTTTAATAACTTATTTTGTTGTTCTATAAACTACATTTCATTTACCACATTTATTGTTGAACTGGCATGGAAGTAGATGGTTTCAAGATTTCTTCATCAACCAAGTTAGATTTCCAAGCAGCAGTGATGGTCTTTGGTTTAGTCAAGAAAGTGATACCGGCTTTACCATAGAAGTTCAAGTCACCCAAGAATGATCCTCTAGATCCAGTAAAGGAGAACATTGGCAATGGGACTGGAATTGGAACATTGATACCAACTTGACCAACATCAATTCTTTTTGTGAAGTATTGAGCAGAACCACCACTGGAAGTAAACAAAGAAACACCGTTACCGTATTTGTTCTTGTTAATCAAATCAATGGCTTCATCAATGGTGTCAACATTAATAATAGACAAAACAGGAGCAAAAATTTCTTCATCATAACATCTTAAACCTGGTTTAACATTAGTCAAAATGGTTGGGGCTAAGAAGTTACCTTTACTGAATTTAGCATCGTCTGGTTTGTATCCTCTACCATCCAATTCCAAAACAGCACCGTTTTGAACAGAATCTTCAATGATTTCTTCAGCTCTGGTTAAACTTTCTGGGTTGATAACTGGACCTAAATCGCTGCTTTTATCGAAACCACTACCGGTTTTCAACAATTTAGCGTCTTTAACGATATCTTGGACCCATTCTTTAGTCTTACCAACAGTAACCAAGACAGAAATTGCCATACATCTTTGACCAGCAGCACCGAAAGCAGCACCATTCAATGCATTGACAAAACTTTGTTTGTGAGCATCTGGCAAAACAACCAAATGGTTCTTAGCCCCCAAGTTAGCTTGGACTCTCTTGCCCAAAGCTGAACCCTTTTCGTAAATATATTTACCGGCTTTGTCACCACCAACAAAAGTCAAGGCTTTAATTCTTGGATCTTCAATAATCTTATTAACGGTATCGTGTTTACCGTGAACAATATTCAAAACCCCTTCTGGAACACCGGCTTCTCTGGCCAATTCACAGATAATCATAGCGGCACCAGGGACTCTTTCACTAGGTTTAATGACGGCAGTGTTACCAGTGACCAAAACCAATGGCAAGGACCATAATGGAACCATGGCTGGGAAATTGAATGGACAGATGGATCCAACAACACCCAATGGTTCTCTAATCATCTTGGTTTCCATATCAGTAGAAACTTCCAAACTTTCCCCCTTCAAATCGTTAGTCACGTTACAGGCAGCTTCAGCAACTTGTAAACCTCTAGTGACGTCCCCTTGAGCATCGACAAATGTCTTACCTTGTTCCAAAACAATCACACTGGCGATTCTGTCCATGTTTTCACGCAACAATTGGACAAATTTGAAAGCAATCCCTTGACGTTTGATGATACTGGTGTCTCTCCATTTAGGGAACGCTTTGTCGGCAGCAGCAATGGCGTCTTCCAATTCTTGTGCGGTGGATTGTGGAACTTTGGAAACAACGTAATTGGTAGCTGGATCATGGATATCGTACCATGTGTTGGATTCGGATTTGATGAATTTGTTGTTCACGAATGATGGAGTGATATATGGTTCGGTAGATGGGGTGGTGTGATCGGTTGGATATTCACTGGTGGTGGAAGATAATGGAATGGTGGATTGGTTTCTAATGGCAGTGGCAGTGGTCATTTTCATTAATAAAGATGGAGTTCTCTTGTTACGAATGATAACTCTGGATAACATGGTTGAGAGAGCTTGGTTGAGTAAGTAGATATAATCCAAAAAAAAAAATCAAAAAATAAAAAAATCAGCGTTTTTGGAATAATAATTCATCTTTATATGGCCGATTTGAATTTTTCAATGAATGTGAAAAAATTGTTAGATAGGATTCCGAAATCCTAAAATGTCCTGTATACTATTTTGTGGGGAATTCTCTTTTTTCTTTTGTATCCATTCCATGGATATTCGAACGGTTCTTTACCTAACCCATCTCCCCCCCTCTCTTTCGGCACCCCTCTTCTGTTTTGTCTTTCAACCCTCGCCAGAGAAGATGACTCTTGATTTCATCCCACCAATAACCGAACTGTCAGTTAACGCGTATTTTTCTTTTTGACAGTCGTGCAATCTAGCAAACAATTCTTTTTTATTAAGCATATGGGTTTGGATTCCCGCTAAGAACAGAAAAACAAAACCGAGCTTTATCTTTTTTTTTTGTCAATGCTTTTGCGTAACGGCCCGGTATCGCCGTCAAGTATTTATCAAAGAAAAATAAAAAGTTTTGCAACTTTCGGAATTCGGATTACATAAATGGGAATGGCTGTGCGCAACAACTACCAAATGATAAGACTAGCGAGTAGTGCCTGGATAGTTTTGTATTTTCAAAACAATCGATAGTATATTCTAACACATCTATATATATAAAAAACACACTCTAAAAAAAAGCATCATCATCATCATCATCATTGATAATGTTCATCATTCCACAAATCGAAATACAAATCCAACAAACAACTACCACTCCAAGCCTGGGTCGGACTCGAATCATTACAAATCTCACCATCTTTATTCGTCAATTCCGTCAATCCGCTCCATGGACTTTCCTTAATCCATTTCAAATGACCTTGTAATCTCTCATTCAACAAGGTCAAGATCTTAATGTTTGGTTTATTATTATTCTTCTTCCCCTTCTGGTCCAAACAATGGAACAACAAGAAGGATCTCAAGAAATAACCCGTGTTCCAAACCCATTCGGGACCTTGATGATAGTTTCTCCCCTTAGATGTGGCGAAATCATCATTATCGATCGAGTTTTCGTAATATGGACGATAATTCCAATCAGATGGGTCTAAAGTTCTCATACCGACTGGACCACGAATGATTTCATCGGCTTTGGTGATGGCACCAAGGGCTAATCCGGGAGTAAATAATTCAGGAGCGACAATCATGGCAATGGCGAAATTTGGTCTCAACTGATAATCTTCAAATGGTTTACCGGATCCATGTAAATCTTTATAGACACCTCTTCTGTTGACGATGTTTGGATCCACTTTGTATTGTGAATCTTGACTTGGATCTTCTGGGATGTAGTAGTATTTTTCAAAATTATCTTGTAATAATTTTTCCCATTGTTTGAATGTGATTTTCGTGTTGTCGGATTTGGTGACTTCTTTATAAGGGAATTTACCTTCATCTTGTAATTTGTTAATGAATCTCAAGGCACTTTTCAATAACCCTTGTAATTCAATGGCGGATCCATCACGTGGAGTACCTGGAATACCTTTGTTGTGGGCTTTTTCACTCTCACCCATTTTGTCCATCCATGTACCACAATTGAATTGATTACCACCATAAACCAAACCACTTTCCCAATCAACACCAACTTCAACGTTAAAACCTTCATCTTTCATTTGACTATCCAAATTAGGTCCAGCATTGGCTTCTCTATATTTGATTCCTTTGGCATGTCTTTCGAAAATTTCATAAATGATTTCTTTGATCGATGATTTATAACTGAATGCTTGTGGATCATCAACTGGGATGTAAGTATCATCTAATGGGAATCTTCTGGTAACTTTTTCATCTAAAATATCAATACCATTTGGTGCATATTGGACATATTCTTGAATGGCTTGTAAGAAAAACCAGACGGCATCTCTAGCATTATATCTTGGGTTTCTACCAGCATCTAATAAATTAGGAATCAATCCATGTTTCAAAGTCTTGGCAAATCCTAAAATATGTTCTTTGGCATCATCATATCTTCCTGGTACAATTAACAAACCTCTGAAAGAAATGAAGACATCTCTACCCCAACATCTCATATAATTACTACTAAAATGAGGTAACCCAGCGGCTAAACAAGCAACTTGTTTGTCAGGAACTAAAGATGTGTTCTTCATATACCCGACCATTTGGACACTAGTTAATGCCAAACTTTGAACGAAATTGGTAGATTCTTGGATTTTCTCATTAAACAATCTCAAGGCTCTGAATCTACTTGCTTCATAAGCAATACCAACAATCAAGGCGAAATAATGTGGTCTCAAAAAATAAGGTACTTTTCTAACGGCATCGAATCTAGAACGTAACCAATCTTGGAATTTTTTCAAATTCTTGGAATTGGCTGCATATTTATCCAATCGATTAATCACGTAATCAAAAGCCCATTCACCATCTCTTAAATGGTTACAAATGGCATGACCTAAATTATTTGACCAAACAACATGTTTCAAAGCGGTGTTCCATCCTTCTAAACCGGCATATACTAAACGTCCATAATTTGGGATATCATAAACATCTTCTTTACCATCACTGGCATCTAATTCTTCCGTGGAGGCTCTGTATAAAATAGCATTCAAGTCGTATAAATCCAAACCTAAAGATGCTTCAATAGCTCCCTCTTTGACGAAATTGTCTAAATTGATGTCGTTACCTGGGATTTCGGTGGAAAAGACGGCAATTGACCCTGGAATAAATGAATCATCAACTCTAATGATGGAATCACCGTTAGTGTATTCAATGGATGGAGCAGGGATATCTTCCACCTTAACAGGGATACCAGTTAAATATTTATCATTATGAACATAATCACCATTTTTCTTTAAAGTGTAACTAAATTCATGTTTGACTTTAGTACCACCTAATACTGAAGGAGATAAAATTTGTGGACCTTCATGAGAGGAGAATTTACTTCTAGCAATCAAGAATTTCCCCTTACCGGTTCTAGCATTATATCTTTGGATAGTGATATATTGACCTTCATGATGAATGTACATTTCATGATCTCTTAAAATGTCTTCACTTTCTTTAACCAAATCATCTCTAATTTTGTGCAATTTGGCTTTAACTTTACCAATACCATATTCATCCTGTTTTTTGAAATCATATAATCTATGTTCACTAACCACATTCAACAAAGCTGGATAACATTCATCATACCCGTAAACGGAACCAATAGCGGAACTACAGAATGCGACCAAAGCAGCATTTGGTAAAGTATCTTCCACAGTTCTCTTTTGGGCTGGCATTTCATTATCATGAGTACAATCCATGAAAATAGCATGTGGAGCTTGACTAGTTAACACTTTAGGAATTTCCAATTCAGTATATCCGTCAATGAACTTATTTTTAATTGGTTCATGTTTGGCAGGATAAGAAAAATCATCTAATGGTAACCAAGTTAAACTACCAATTGGTCTACCACCATGTTTATGAACTAATCTCGATAATTCACCAACATTCCAAGCTTGCATAGCTTCTCTAATCAAAGAATTAATACCAAATCTTTCAACAAAAATCTTATCCATTTCTTCAGAACCGGAAAACAATTCAGCAATGACGTATAAATTAGGATTAACTTTTCTAGCTTCATCTAATAATCTTTCCCCAACATGTAATGGAGTACTATGACAATTATCAATTCTGAAACCATTAAACACTTTAGCGGATAATTTAGTATATTCAATCATTCTATCCCAAGTTTCTGGACTATCTTCGTATTTGTCACCATATCTCAATTTAACACAATCACCCCAAACAATAATTTCTCTACGAATATAAGCTCTTGATTTATCACTAGCAAAATCAACTAACGGATTACCTCCCCAGATCCATCCATTGTTGGCTAAAGCTTGTTTTTTACCGGATTTATCAACAAATCTGGTGAAATAAGGTTCCGTCAATGGTGATTTATCATTGATTTCACCCAATTTAGGTCCATTATCAGCCAATCTCAAATATCTAATTCTATCAGCAACTTGTTGTTTGATGGATTTGATATCTTCATCATAAAGAGCATATAAATCAGCATTAATTTCATCAACGATTTCTTCAGCTTTATCGGCCAAAGTATCAAACGAAACATTGGCATCAAAAACGGAGAATAAAATACCTAAAAATTTATCAACATTCAAGTTATTCGAAAATCTTTCACCACCAACGATTGGTTTTTCGTGAACATTGGCGGTTTTTAAAACGTATTTAGCCAATTGTTTCAAATCATTGACATCAACATCATCAGGGATATGAATCCAGTTAATTTCATTTTTATTTTTCGTGAATGATGTTTCCAAATTTTCCAAAATAATACGTTTATTGAAAACGTAGTATTCCCATAATTTCAATGTATCCAAAACGTTGGTGTTAATTGACTCCAAAATTTTCTGTAAATCGGCTTCATTTTCAATTGTAGTTGGTAAATCAAACTCTTTCAATTTTTTGGAAAAAGTCAATAATTCTTCATCTAATTCAATGGCCGGGATTAAATGAGGAGCAGTGGTTGCATTATACCCGGAATTTGGCGATTCACGTAACCATTCGGAATTGTTAGCTGTGTGGTTCCAAACCACGTCAGTTAAAGACAACAAATTGTTATCATTTAAAACTTTATGTATTTGTTTAGTTGCGAGTTCATTTTTTGGGAAAATCTTTGGATCAAATTTCAATTGGTCATAAATCGAATAAGGAGAGTCTGATTCACCTCTTTCTTGCAACGGAGTAAAATGAATCATATTGTAACCTTTTTCAGCGACATCTTTGAAAAAAGCGTCCCAATTTTCTTCATATGGACCAATCCATTTGGAAACCACGGTTTCCACATTAATATTGTTGAATGGAACAAATTTACCATTAATGGATAAATTAGGTGGGACATTAAAATAAAATTGCTCAGTAGTTTGTTGGTCATCATTTTCATCATTATATTTAATGTAGTAATTATAAGCACCTGGTTTATAAATTGGGACGGTAAAAATAATATCTTTATGGAAACTTGATTTAATTGGGATTTCATAATGAGTATTTCTATCAAATTCTTTATCAAAACTTGGAGGAACATTAGTATGAAATACACCATTATTTGAAACTTTACTAGCAGCATTTAATTGAAATTGTAAATTGAATAATAAATCACCTGGTTGATAATTTTTAGGTAATTCTAAAGCTGGTAAGATTAAAACTCCATTATTGATATTTTCATTGTTGACTGGTTGACCGAGATTTGACAATCGGAATAAAATTGTACGTTGTTCTTCTTCTTCTCTTGCCGGCATGTTGATATTTTCTTGGACAAGAGATTGGATGAAAGATTTTAGAAGTTTGTTAAATGATTAAAATAATAATAAAAAAAGACAACGATTGTGAAATCTGAAAAACCAAAAAGAAAAAGAAAAAGAAAAAGAAAAATGGAATGGGACAATTGATAATTATATAAATCTGGATAAAAAAGAAAAAAAGAAAACTAAAGAAAAGAAATTTTTTAGTTTTAGTTTGTAATTGTTGATGCTGGTAATAAATGATATATCAATTATGTAATGGGTGAATTGTGTTGTTGTTGTTATAGTAAATAGAAAGGAAAGAAATTTTTAAATTAGCAATTTATTATTAATTTATTCCGGAACTTTTGTGTAAATCTATAATATCGTTCACGTCCTTCCTTTTTTTTTTTCTGGTTTCGTCCGTCCGCCTTCTTTTTTTTTCTGCCCCCCGTTTCTTTAATTTCTCCCCCCCCCCTCAATTTTAATTTTTCCACACGTCTAATTAATTAATTAATCCCCAAACTTCCCCCACGCGTTTTTAGTTACCACCGTTAACATTATTACTTAGTACGGTTCAATTAAACAGATGACGTAATACTCAATTGATCAGTAAACTTCTATGTTTACATATGTAGCAACTTTATATTTTTTTTATTTTGCGGAATAAATGGGAAAACTTCTTGTAATGCTTTATCGTAGTCCGGATTAAATAGTCTGCATTTGTTCTAATTAGCCAGCACACGCACTTAACTTTCGTCATGAAATAACTCACTCCAAATTTAGAATCATTCTAACCAATTTAAGAAACAATAACTCCGAAATTGGTAAGATTTTTGAAATGGTCACGTGACACAAATTTTACGACCCATAATTTACTTCAAAATTGACAGCTCCATCACATTATACGTTTTATAAATAGATAACAATATGATGTTCTTCAATACCGATAAGCAAATACTAAAAAATATTATTATAACTATTGAACTTCGAAACAAAAATTACCAAATTAAGAACAATGTCAAACAATTCAGTTAAAGGTACATGGTCACTCAAAAATTAAAATAGAAAAAACCCCAGGGTAGTAATCTTCATTCATTAACCATATCTAACTACAAAAATATATTGGAACCTTTGATAATCGTTAAATTCCACATTTATCCATTTCAACACGACCTCTATAGAATTTTCTGTTTTGGTTTTTTTTTTCTGTTTTGTTCGTGACAACAAATTTTTTTTTTTTTTTTCCCTCCTTTTGCCTTTTCTATTTATTCGAAACGAAACTCAACTTCAAAGCAAAACTAAAAATTAATTTATTTTTATTTTTTTTTAAAAACCATCAGTTAATCCAGCTTTCTACCCTGACCCAAAGCAAAAAAAGATAACAACTTATCAACGTTTCCATTTGTTAAATCTAATCATCAGAATTTAATTTTATCGTCGTTTGTTATTTCCCTTATCAGTTTCAACTTCTCCAAATAAAAGAAGAAAAAAAAAAGAGACAGAACCCACCATCATTTAATCCAACCAACCAACCAACCAACTCCCTCTCGTGAACATTAATTTTTTTGTGGAGTATCATTTATTCAATCAATCAATTTATTCCAACTTTCCTTTTTCCCCCCGTTAGTCACGTTGGAGAGTATTATACAAAGAAGTTAGTCTTACTTTTTTCCCGCATATCAGTTATACATCACAATCACAATGGGTTCTTGTTGTAGTTGTTTAGGCAATCGTGGAGGCGATGGAAGTCATACTCAATTATTATTAGCAGAAAATGAAAGAGAAGCCATATCTGCCTTGTTACAATATTTGGAAAACCGTTCCGATGTCGATTTTTTCAGTAATGGTCCATTACGTGCTTTAAGTACTTTGGTGTATTCAGAAAATATCGATTTACAACGAAGTGCCGCCTTAGCCTTTGCAGAAATTACAGAAAAAGATGTCCGTGAAGTCAACAGAGATGTTTTGGAACCAATCTTGATTTTATTACAACTGACAGATTCAGAAGTGCAAAGAGCCGCCTGTGGGGCATTGGGTAATTTGGCTGTCAATACCGAAAATAAGATTTTAATTGTGGAAATGGGAGGTTTAGAACCATTGATTAGACAGATGATGTCAACTAATATCGAAGTCCAATGTAATGCAGTTGGATGTATAACCAATTTAGCCACCCAAGATGATAATAAATCTAAAATTGCCAAGAGTGGTGCATTAATCCCATTAACCAAGTTGGCCAAGTCTAAAGATATTAGAGTACAAAGAAACGCCACGGGTGCATTATTAAATATGACCCATTCGGGTGAAAATAGACAAGAATTGGTCAATGCTGGTGCTGTGCCGGTGTTGGTTTCTTTATTGTCAAATGATGATTCCGATGTTCAATATTATTGTACGACGGCACTTTCCAATATTGCCGTTGATGAAGTTAACAGGAAAAAATTGGCCAGTACAGAACCTAAACTAGTAAGTCAATTGGTTCACTTGATGGATTCGCCATCCCCAAGAGTTCAATGTCAAGCCACTTTGGCATTGAGAAATTTGGCATCTGACTCCGGTTATCAAGTTGAAATTGTAAGGGCTGGAGGCTTGCCACATTTGGTGCAATTATTAACCTGTAACCATCAACCATTAGTCTTGGCCGCAGTTGCATGTATAAGAAACATATCCATTCATCCATTAAATGAAGCATTAATTATTGAAGCTGGCTTCTTAAAACCATTAGTGGGACTATTAGATTACTCCGATTCAGAAGAAATCCAATGTCATGCCGTATCCACATTAAGAAACTTGGCAGCTTCGTCAGAAAAAAATAGAACTGCATTATTAGCTGCTGGTGCAGTTGACAAGTGTAAAGAATTGGTGTTGAAAGTCCCACTCAC
>JAKTXQ010000049.1:4464-15303 GCA_030582995.1 Candida maltosa
TATTTTTTTATTTTTTTTTTATAAATTTAAAATAATTAATAAAAATTTTTTTTTTAAAAATATGCAAACTACTAATAATACTCTTCATAATTTTCAAACCAAAAAAAAAAAAAAAAAAAAAAAAATCCAAAATACCCATCACCATCACCAAACCAAATCACAACAAATGTCAGAAGATATCCGAATGGAAGAAACAGAAAACACCGCTTTGACACACGACGACCAACTCGAAGACGGACCAGAATACGACCTTAACAAGATCAAAATCCTTCCAGGTGCATCAGAAGACGGAACTTCTGCATCGTTCCAAATCGTGGAAGAAGATCATACCTTAGGTAATGCTTTACGATACATCATTATGAAGAATCCAGAGGTGGAGTTTGTAGGGTATTCTATTCCTCATCCGAGTGAGAATAAATTGAATTTTAGAATACAGACGTATGGTAACATCACTGCTGTTGAGGCCTTGCATCAGGGATTGGATAATTTGAGTGAGTTGTGTGAGGTTATTGAGGATAAGTTTGATGAAGCGGTTAAGAAACGTGATTATTCTACGAAAGAGCCATAAGAAAGATGAAAGTGTGTAATAATGTTTATATATAAAAGTAAATCAATAAATAAATAAATAAATGTAATAGAGAGAGATTTTTGAAAGAGATTGAGTAATTATGGTTATGTTTGGAATAGTGAAGAATGGTGTAGAATTGAATCGTCTTTATGCTGGTATTACACGCCGCAGAAACTTACTAATTAGGTTACAATTTCTTTTTTTTTGTTTGTGAAAAAACTGTCTCTTCGCAAGCTAGGGAAAAAAAAAATTTTCCTATAAAACTCATCCCCTTTTCTTATCAAAAAAATTTTCTTTTTTACGCTCCTTTTTTTTCTTCTTTTCATTCATTCAATAACTTAATATTAATATAACAAAAATGTCATACGACGGTGGATACGATAGAGGATACAGAAACGATAACAGAGGTGGTAACTACGGCCAAGGTGGTTATGGTGGTAGAGATCAAGGTGGTGGATACCGTGGTGGTAGATTTTCCAACAACAACAACAACGGTGGTGGTTACAACAGAGGCGGTAGATTTAACGACAGTGTCAGACAAGAATTAACTACTCCAGATTGGGATTTGGAAACTTTACCTAAATTTGAGAAAAATTTCTATTCTGAACATCCTGATGTTGCTAATCGTTCCGATAGTGAGATTGCCCAATTTAGAAAAGAAAATGAAATGACTATCCAAGGTCATGATATCCCTCATCCAATCACTACTTTCGACGAAGCTGGGTTCCCAGATTACGTCTTGGATGAAGTTAAACAATTGGGATTCCCTAAACCAACCGCTATTCAATGTCAAGGTTGGCCAATGGCTTTAAGTGGGAGAGATATGGTTGGTATTGCCGCCACTGGTTCCGGTAAAACTTTGTCTTATTGTTTACCAGCTATGGTTCATATCAATGCTCAACCACAATTGCAACGTGGTGATGGTCCAATTGTTTTGGTTTTGGCTCCAACTAGAGAATTGGCTGTGCAAATTCAAACTGAATGTTCCAAATTTGGTCAATCTTCAAGAATTAGAAACACTTGTGTTTATGGTGGTGCTCCAAAAGGTGCTCAAATTAGAGATTTGGCCAGAGGTGTCGAAATCTGTATTGCTACTCCAGGTAGATTGATTGATATGTTGGAAGGTGGTAAAACTAACTTGAAGAGAGTTACTTACTTGGTGTTGGATGAAGCTGATAGAATGTTAGATATGGGTTTTGAACCACAAATCAGAAAGATTGTTGACCAAATTAGACCAGATCGTCAAACCTTGATGTGGTCCGCTACTTGGCCAAAAGAAGTTAAAAGATTGGCTGATGATTACTTGGTTGATCCAATTCAAGTTAACATTGGTTCTTTGGAATTGGCTGCTTCCCACACCATTACTCAAATTGTTGAAGTCATTGATGAATATTCAAAGAGAGACAGAGTTGTTAAACATTTGGAATCTGCTTTGAACGATAAAGAAAGTAAAGTTTTGATTTTCGCTTCTACTAAAAGAACTTGTGATGAAATTACTACTTACTTGAGATCTGACGGTTGGCCTGCTTTAGCTATCCATGGTGATAAAGATCAAAGAGAAAGAGATTGGGTTTTGAATGAATTCAGAGAAGGTAGAACTTCTATCATGGTTGCAACTGATGTTGCTGCTAGAGGTATTGGTATGTATTGATTTTTTTTCATTGGGGTTCCCACAACATTGATTGTTGGAGCTTACTGTCCTTTTTTAAGAACTACTAACTGTTTTAACATTACGTGTTTTTTTAGGAAAAAGATTACTTTAAAGAGGGGAGCTGGTTCTCTCTCTCTTTTTGGAATGATTAATGAACTAGGAGATTAATGGAAAAGAAAGAGTTTATTGAATTAGAGAGAAATCAATAAAGAAGAATTGAAAAAAATAAGTATATTCACATATTCATTTTAGTCGGAAATTAAAAAATAAGAAAATCCTTTGAATGTTAATTCTAGCCTATTTTTTTCGTTTTAACATATATTTGCCTTAGTGTATTTTATAATACCAAGTTTTTGATTTTCACATAAAAAATCAAACTAAAGGCAAGTCAAATTGAAGGAGGTTCCGATCATATTGAATAATTTTTATTCAACAGATAAATGAAGTATATGTGTGTGTTTTTTTCTTCTTTTTAATATGTATTCTTTCTTTTCAATAAACATTTGGCTTGAACTAGGATTTACCTTTGGTTATCCGAAACCTTCAGTCAATATTTTCTTTTCATCAAAAAAATTAGAAAGTCAAGGAAATTCCTTTGTCAATCTCCTGTAGAAATCTTTTTCTTTTTCTTTTTTAAGTCGTTGAAACAGTTGCTTTTATGTTTTGAATTTTTTAATACTAACTTTTCCGTATTTTTTAGATGTCAAAGGTATCACACATGTTATTAACTTTGATATGCCAGGTAATATCGAAGATTACGTTCATAGAATTGGTAGAACTGGTAGAGGCGGTGCTTCTGGTACTGCTATTTCTTTCTTCACTGAAACCAACTCCAAATTGGGTGGTGATTTATGTAAAATCATGAGAGAAGCTAACCAAACCGTTCCTCCAGAATTACAAAGATATGATAGAAGAAGTTATGGTAGTCAAATGAGATTCGGTCAAGGTAGAGGCCGTGGTGGTAGAGGTTACGGTGGTCGTGGTGGTAGAGGTGGTTACGGTGGCCGTGGTGGTGGCAGAGGTAGTAGTTACGGATCAGGTAGTAACAACTTGCCAATGGGTAACAGAAGATTCTAAGAACTGTTGATTCTTACTATTTTTTTTTATAGATTGTAATTTATTTTATAGCTTGCGTTTTTGTTTAATTTTAATTTTATACACAAAATATTCATTGATGTGTTGCAAAAAAAAAAACACGAAGTACAAAATCGTGTCACGTGATGCGGAATACGGATATTGGTGAGAAGAAAAAATCACATGCATTTTCTTTTTTGTAAGTTGAAATATTTTTTTGATTACGTGAATTTTTTGAGTTGCCGCCGAAAATGGAAATGTTGGGGAACCACAATTAGCGTAAGTATCGTGCGAGCAAAGTCATAATTGGCTCAAGAAATTGACTTTTATCAATAAATAATGATCTGAATTCAACAATGAAAAGTTTTTTTTTTTTTCACTTTTATTTTCTTCTTTCTTTCTTTCTTTCTTTTCGAGTATAAATAGATATCAATATCTTCGCTTGCTAGTTTTTGGATTTTTCTTTTTATTGACAAATTATTTTCTTTTCCAATCTCGTGAGTTTTTTATAATAATATTTGTGTTTTGAATATTCCATAATATTTGTATTCCATAAAATTTTTCAAAACTCAAATAATCCAACAAG
This sequence comes from Candida maltosa, assembly GCA_030582995.1. NCBI lineage: Eukaryota > Fungi > Ascomycota > Pichiomycetes > Serinales > Debaryomycetaceae > Candida > Candida maltosa. The sequence continues at coordinate 8,344 of JAKTXQ010000049.1, forward strand.
GAAAAATTTTTTAGCTGTTGTTGTTCTTTTCATTCATTAGATCTTAATTCTTTGATTTATCTGTTCAACACATTTATATCTCACGTACAACTATAAGAAGTGTTTGATTTTTCACGGGGGTGAATAATTTTGAACACAGTGCAGAGAAAAAAAAACCTTAGATCAGGCTTTTTCAATTTTTTTTTTTTTGGTTTTACAGCATATCATGATATCTACAGTGGAATCGAAATCTACAATATCCACCAACATGAGTCAAAACAAAGCAGAACCTTTGGGACCCAAAGGAATCACATTTTCCGGTGAGACTTTCATCGTCCCGGAAACTCACGATATGGTTGAGGCATTATTTGATCCAACTGTCAGAAAATCAAATTTAGAATTGGTTATTTTAGGTTGCTTGTTTTCTAATTTATTGGTTTTCTTGATCCCTAATAATCAATTCAGAATCACTATCTTTGTCGGATTCTATATTTTCTGGAGATTGTCTTATAATTTCGGGATTGGTTGGTTGTTGCAACATCAATCCAATGATTCATTGCTTGTTACTTGGTCCAAAACTTTGAATTTATTCGATACCAAAAATACCTCATTCTTGTCGAAATTCATTCAAAGTGAAGTCAAGAGTCAAAGAGGTCCAGATTATGATATTGATTCATATCCAATTGAATTCAACACATGGTTGATTTTCAGAAAATTCGTTGACTTGATCTTGATGCTGGATTTCGTGAGTTTCTGTTGTGTGGTTTATTGTTGTGCCATTGATGATAATTACCAATTCATTCATAACCAATCCAGTTGGTTAATTTGGTCAAGAATTTTAATCGGTTCCTGGTTGATTGTTTTTAACTATTGGGTTAAGGTTAATGCTCATAACACCATTAAAGATTATGCATGGTACTGGGGTGATTTCTTTTTCAGACAGATTAATAATGAAGAATTGATTTTCGATGGGGTTTTCGAAATGGTGCCTCATCCAATGTACTCTGTTGGATACGTTGGTTACTATGGTTTTGCCTTGATTTCCAAAAGTTATCTCGTGTTGGCCATTGCTATTTTTGGTCATTTCTTACAAATGATTTTCTTGCATTACATTGAAAACCCACATATTGATAAAATCTACGGTCCTTCCAAAAACGAAATCAATTTGATTAAAATCTTGAAATTGAAAGATTTGAAACATTTCGATAATTTGAAACCATTGGTTGGTTTATATAATTTCAATTGGATGAGAGCTAGTGATGTTGTTAACTTAGTATTGAGTTTGACTTATGGTTTAGTTATCCCACTTTTCGCCAAATCAATTAAACAATTATTCATCTTGACTGTGTCCTTGAAATTACTTGAATCTTTATCAATCAATACCTTGTTGAGTTTACAAAGTTATTCCAAATTTATCACCAAATGGGCTCTTTCCAATGATATTCCTGTTGAAAAATCATTCAATAATTGGGCTATTTTATACAATTCATTGGTCAACATGACATATTCTTCATTATTTGGTTTGAATTTGGGTTATTTCTTAAACGGTGGTCCAGCTGATTTATTGATTACTAATTGGTTCTATTTGAGAATTTTCTTAGGTTTGTTATTGATTTACACTCAATGTTGGATCAACACAACTATCATTGATCTGATTGGATATTTCGGATGGTTTTATGGTGATTTCTTCATTCCAAAATCTCAAAGCTCCATCAAAAACTTAACCAAAGCTGGTGTTTATCGTTATTTGAACAATCCAGAACAAATCTTTGGCGTTTGTGGGGTCATGGGTACATTCCTCATTTATCCTACCGTTGAAAACTTGACTTGTTGTGCCTTATGGGTGGTTAATAATTTCATTAGTATCAATTTTGTTGAAAAAGCCCATATGGTTACCATATATGGTGAAAATGAAGTCAACAGAGATTCTGGTGTTACCAAAACTGTTAAGAAACATTTAATCCCAGATGTGATTCAAAGAAAAATTGGTAATGATGAACCAAATGGTAAGAGAAGAAGTAGCAATTTTAATAGTGGTGCTTTAGCAGATTCCTTGGATAATTTTATTAGAGAATTGAAAAACTCCACTACTAAATTATCTCAACAAAAATTGATTGAATTATCGCAAAACTTATCTTATGCTAATTCCGACTATAAGTTATCGATTGATGGTTTACAAAATTCTAAAAGTGGTGAATTGAAATATACCAACGTTGGTGTTCCAATTACTGTTACTTGGCAATCTCCTAAAGAAACCCATTCCATCCGTGATTGGGTTGGATTATACAAAATTGTTCAAACTTCATATTCTAGAAACAAAACTATTCTTTCCTCCGCTGGAAGATGGACTTGGTGTACTGAAGCAAATGGAAGTTTTGTGTTTGAAAAAGAAAAATTGTTCTGGGAAGATGGTGTTTACGAATTTAGATACCATTTGGATGGTAAACATGATGTTGCATACATTTCCGAACCTTTCGAAATCAAAAATGTCAGTTTGGAAGTTCCTATTGATGAATTTGAAGTTAACGAATTTGCCAAGAGCTTGAAAACAGTAATATTTGATAAATTGATTCCACTTGATACAATTGATCAACCTATTTCCCAAGTTGCTAACAAAACCGAACATGATGTTATTGAGCTTTATAAATTGCTTGGTTCATTGGTCTCTAAATCAACTGAAATTCACATTAATTATAAGATTTTCTTGAACAATGATCATGTATCGATCAAAGATGTGGCTCATAAACTTATTCATATCAATCATGTTTTAGAAGAATTGTCATTGAATATTTCTGAGAAGAAGGAAATCTAGTCTTTATAATATATTTATTCTATCAGTACGTATATTTATATAACTGTAAATACATTTGTCATTTTTATTATTAGAATGAATTTATTAAATAAGAATTAACATTTGCTCTCACGGTTTTAGACATTTTATTACATTCATCAATGATTTTCTCCAATTCCGTTTCATTTATCGATGCAGATTTATCACCTTCTAACCAAATCCCAACAATCTCATCATTTTTCAAATTCATAAAACTAACCAATGCATCGATTCCTTCTTCATCATTATCTCCGGCATTAACCAATGTTTCCCCCAGTTTGCTTAATCTTACTTGACCACTAGATACAATATCCCTCATTTCAATCCCTGAATCCACCAACGCCAAACTACAACAACACACCAACCATTGACTCAACCAAAGCAAGCCTGCTTCTTTCTTATCCAAAACCATATCCTTATCAATACTAATTATCGACACCTGAATATCGATCGTCGATTTCGGATACTTCTCCAAGATCAAACTTGGCAAGAAACACGTTTCCAAATAGTTGCTCAATTTATGTTCGACATTACTCATCCCTGTTCTCTGATTTTTATTCAGATCATTGAATATATCCCCGTTTGGTTGGATTATATGCGGTAAGAATTTACATTCAATCGATAAACTGGCCCTATCGATGAATGACCCACGGATTGGACGTGGCCCGAATACAGACACTTCGATTATCGTGTTGTTGATTTCGAGGTATGCTGAACCATTGGCGTTGTCGATGATGGAAGTTTTTAGGAAAAAGGGTGGGATTTGTGATGATGATGCTGGGATTGGGGTGGTTTGTGATGGTGGAATGTTGGGGGTGATCATTCCTAATGGACCTAATACTCTTCTTCTATCTGACATGTTTGTTGATTATATGTTGTGGTGTATTATTGACTTGGTTTTGAGATGAGAAGTGAATTTTTTTTTTTTTTTTGTCCGTTTTTGCGTTTTACGGGGGTCGAAAAAATTTGAGACTATGACGAGATTTGAAACGAATATTAAAATTATTTACATTATTAAATTACTAAAAAAACAGACATATTTTTTTTTTTTTGTTTGGAATCATGGGAAATGACCAATTCTTGGACCGAAGTATCCGTCTGGAGCATCAACGGTAGCATTCAACCAACCGGTCATGGCACCATCATACCCTTCATACATAACATTATTACCCCACCAATCAATACTCTTATCATGATACATCACAGCAAAGAAAATAATAATTGAACTAAAAGCAATACCAGCATTCAAACCAGTTGAAAGAATATAATTGTACTTTTGCCACCAAGCTTCGTATTTGTTTCTGATGTAATGCATGAATGTGAAAGCAACATATAAACCTGGGATAAAGTATGATAAATTATATGGAGCATAGTTTAAGAATCCACCAATAACGACAGATGGTTCGAAAAACTTGACATATTTTCTTGGACCCCATCTCTTGATAGCAATACATGGGAAAGCCAATAAGAACCCAATCAAGAAACACCATTTCAAGATTGGATACAAACCATCGAAAACTTTTTTAGGACCAATAACCCCCCACAACACAGATGCAGAATAGAAGGTTCTGGTACCTGGACAAGTGAATTTTTGAGTATTGTGTGGATCACAATAGTTTTTAATACCACCATCGATTTGGAAATTCAAAATACCTAATTGGATAAATGATGCGATGAAAATAGACAAAATTTGCACACGATAAACAGCTCTTGGTGGTAATTTAGCATAATGACCTTGTTTCAAATCGTTAATGAAATTTTGTGCTTGTCCGTCAATGTTGTAACCCAAAGCTTTAATAAAAGCCAAAGCTAAACCGTTACCTGGGATAGCGTAACCGACAATTAATTCAACCAACACATTCAAACCGAAAGAGAACCCAGTTCTTGCGTAAACTGTAGTCAATGGAATCAAGAAAATGAAATTGATACCTAAAGCAAAGAAAATACCCCAGACTGGAGTTTGTGCAGGATAAACTTTAACACAAATAATAGCCAATACTAAAGAAATAACGACAATGATCAAGTATGCCCATTCTGGAACTTCAGGATAGGCTCTCATCATGGTGGAATGTGGATCATCGAAACCATCGTAAGTGGATTTCTTGTAATCTCTTAACAATCTCCAGAAAGATTTACAAGCATCCCACATTTCTTGGTAATTCATACCGATTTCATAAACAATATGGAATGGGTAAATAGCGAAGAAGGCACCGTAAACGACCAAATTAGCAGCAGTGTAGAATGGTGGTCCAATTTCTTTATATTTGGATTCATCAAACAAACTGTTTTCATTAACGACAGCAGTGACGGCATATGGTTCACCAGTGTTTGTGTAAAGACCATTATCATTTATTGGTAAGAATCCAGTCCATTTGTAGTTACTGTACCAAACACCAATAATACAAAAGAAAGCAATAAACATACCAACGATATTGTTGACTGGATTATAGAATGGAACTTGTAATGGTTGTAACAAAGAACTGAAATAATTCCAGTCAAAGGTGGTGATTGGATTTAAACCTAAACCACCGACGGATCCGGTAATGACAGCAAGGTTCATGTTGGTTGGCTTAATCCAGGTCATCCAGTTGAAAGTGGACAAAGCTTGGAATAAGTAATCAGGAACCCAAAAGTATAAGAAAGATGCAGCAAAGCAAATGAAAAAGAAGTTATACGCGGAAATCTTCCAACCATTGATGATTTCCTTTTTGGCTGGAGTCAATAACGTTTTGTTCAATGCAATACTTGGTAAAATAGATGGCCAAACGGCTTTAACTGGATAAACGGCAAATTTCCTCATAATACCAGCAAGACCAACCCCTAAGAAATTTGTTGACAAGATTAACAAAACTTGATAACCAAAATCAACCCATTTGTTATCGTAATACAATTCAGATTTTTGCATCAAAATATTGGATGAAACATATGAAGTAGCACCACCACTGACACCACAGAAAATAGTAGCCAACATTTGTTCTTTGAAAGTATATGGACCAGGATTCAAATCAATTGCATAATTTTTCCAAAGCTTAATTTTCCATTTTGGTAAAACCCATTCACAAAGTAAACCAGATGGGTACAAGAAAATTTGCACAACCGACATGGCAAGAGAAATACGAGGTTGTCTTTCACTGAAGAATTGATTGATGACAGCACCGATTGCGGTCCAAATAGTACCGATTAAATAAACTCTGAAAGTTTCAACAGGAACAGTTGGATCATCGAATGGGAAAGTAACAGCTCTGACTTCTGGATAAGGAGACCAATAAGCAATTAAAACAGCTTCTAATCTAACTTGCAACTCCCAATCAACAATTTCGTGGGAATTTCCAGAATGTTTGACGTCTTGTTCAGCACCGTGTTCAACTTTAATAAGATCACCTTTAGTACCATCATTACTACTTTCTTCTAATTTGCTGTCGATATTATTTTCTTTTGGTCCATGATAATCAACCAACTCATTCCAAAGTTCTAAATCCTGTTCCGGAATGTTGACATCGTTTTTATGTTCTTTCAAATTAGCTTTCAAAATTTCAACTGCTTCGTCAGGACTCATTTGTTCAATTTTTTCAAAAATGAACGCAGCGCTAGGTGGTAAATCTTCTAAACTTAACAAGTTATCGAAATGTAATCTTTTCAAAACAAACCATTTTTGGCTCTCGGTTAAAGTGGTAGCCACTTCACCCAATGATAATGGGTGAGATGTAATGGCATTCAAATCAACTTCATGGTCTTGGACATTTAAATGACTACCAATACTTGTAATATTTCTGATATTAGGATCTTGTGGGAGTGAAAGACGAGTTGATAATTTTTCACTCATGGTTTCCAAATGTTATAGTAGTTGACTATGCAAAAGCAAAAATTTTGGTAAAATATTACCAGACATTCCATTAGATTTATAGTCTCAAAAAAAACTATCAAATGCAAGTTGAACGGCATCATGTTTTTAGTACAAACGTATTTGAAATTATGCAATAAATGGTGACCATGATAATGGCTACAGATATTCTTGCATAATTTGATGATAAGATGTGGCATCTCCACTTGTGTTCAAAACGATCGGCTTGAAATTCATTGTGTTGTGATAAGAACAATACTGTCCAAATTTAGAAAGAAGATTTTTTTTTTTCTTTTTTTTTTTTTTTTTT
>JAKTXQ010000049.1:15323-28454 GCA_030582995.1 Candida maltosa
AGAAAAAAATGTGTCACGGGCGGCAAAAGAGAAAAAATCTGCTAAGTTTCGCGCGGGTTCTTGGGCGTAGCACGAATGGAATCGAAAGACAGGAAAAAACGCCTTTCTGTGGGGTGATCCAATAAATTAATTATCACAAAGAGCCGTAAAAATTTGGTGCCGTTCACTGATAAAAAAAAAAGAAAAGAAACTGATCTTGTCATATCTTATCTTTATATCCAAAGAAAAACAGAATAACTTAAGCCCATTATATGAAATATTATTTTTTTTTCTTTTGACAGGTCGATGAGGATCTGATCTTAGCCAAGAAATTATTTTTTAATCTTTCGGTTAAAAAGATTAAAAAGTCGTTATCATTATCATCCACAGTGTGTAATGATAATTATCATAAAGACATAGAAAAAATAAGACGTAAAAAAATAAAAAAAGCGAAAATTCTTGGCAGGTCCACAAAATCTATTGTTTCATAAAATTCATTTCTATTTTACTAAAAAAAATAAAAAAAATTAAGAGCCACAACAAGAAAGGTTAATATTAACGCGCCACTGACTGTATCTCCACTTTATTGCATTATCAAATGGGTTTGAAGCCATTTTGATGCCTTATTGGCTTAGTTCCTTCTTTCTTTTATCTTCCATTTAATCGTACGTATTTCAGACAACTACAGTGCCATTCTGCCAACGTAACGATAGTTTCAATCCCAAATCATTGGAAGGCTCGAATATTTTTCAACAAGAAAAATCGTGATCAATTTTGTGAAATTAATGGTTGGAATTTTATATATTCGTATACTTTAATCTAATTAAGGATATTGGTTAATTCTTGGCCCGAAATAACCATCAGGAGCTTCCAAAGTAGCATTTAGACGACCTGTGATGTCATAATCAACTCCTGAAAACGGAATGGTGTTCCCCCACCAGATAAGGTTTTTCTCACTATACATAACAGCAAAGAAAATTATGATTGAACTGAAAGCTATTCCAGCATTCAAACCAGTAGATAAAATGTAGTTATATTTCTGCCACCAAGCTTCGTATCTCTTCTTAATGTATAGCATAAACACGCATGACATGTAGAACCCAGGGATATAATAAGATAAATTAAATGGTGCATAATTCAAAAACCCACCAATAACAATCGACGGTTCAAAAAATTTCACATATTTCCTTGGTGCCCATTTTTTAATTATTATGCACGGGAATGCCATCAAAAATCCAATCAAGAAATACCATTTCAACATCGGATATAATCCACTAAACACTTTCTTAGGACCAATCACACCCCAAATCACAGATGCAGAATAATAAGTTCTTGTCCCAGGACAAGTAAATTTCTCTTTATTCAATGGATCACAATAATCTTTAATACCTCCATTAACCTGGAAATTCAAAATAGCCAACTGTACAAATGAAGCAACAAACACTGAAAGTACCTGGATTCTTAACACTGCCCGTGGTGGCAATTTAGCATAATGTGCTTGTTTTAAATCATTTACAAAATTCTGTGGTTGTCCGTCAATATTATATCCAAAAGCTTTTATGAACCCTAAAGCTAAACCATTTCCAGGGATCGTATAACCAATAATCAATTCTATCAATACATTTATGCCAAAAGAAAATCCTGTTCTAGCAAATATAGTTGTTATTGGTACTAAGAAAATCAAGTTAATCCCAAAAGCAAAGAAAATACTCCACACTGGTGTTTGTGCTGGATAAATTTTAACGCATATAATAGCCAAAACCACCGATAATATCAAAATGATTATATATATCCATTCAGGGACTTCTCGGTACGATTTCATCATCGTGCAATGTGGATCATCAAAACCGTCATATGTTGATTTGGAATAATCTTTGCAAACTTTGTATAACCCTTTAACTGCATCCCAGATCTCTTCATAATTCATGCCAACCTCGTAAACAATATGAAACGGATAAAGGGTGAAAAAAGCACCATAAACAATCAAATTTGCTGCTGAATAGAATGGTGGTCCAATCTTTTTGTATTTTTCTTCATCAAATAAACTTTTAGAATTGACAATCGATGTCACGGAATAGGGCTCGCCTTTATTTGTAAACAACCCATTACTATTTATAGGTAGAAACCCAGTCCACTTGTGATTGGAGTACCACACCCCAACAATGCAACAAAATGCAAGCAACATACCAATTAGATTATTTGCTGTATTGTAAAATGGGATTTCAAGTGGTTGTAAAACTGAACTAAAATAATTCCAATCAAATGTACTTAAAGGATTCAAACCTAAACCACAGATTGACCCGGTAATGGCTGCAGTATTCAAATCACCTGGCTTAACCCATGTTATCCAATTAAATATCGACAACGCTTGGAATAAATAATCTGGTAACCAAAAATAGAAGAACGACATGACGAATGTAACAAAGAAAAACTTGTAACTTGAAATTTTCCAATTATTGATTCTTTCCCTTTTAGCTGGGGTTAATAATGTTCGATTCAATGCAAGATTTGGCAATATGGATGGCCATACCGCTTTGACAGGATAAACTGCAAATTTTCTCATGACACCGGCAAGACCTAAACCCAAAAAATTTGTTGATAAGATTAATAATATCTGGTACCCAAAACCAACCCAGTCATTACCATAAAACATTTTAGATTTCAACATTAAAATATTCGACGATACATAAGTTGTTGCGTTTCCTGAAACACTACAAAATATGGTGGCAAGTATTTGCTCTTTGTAATTGTATGGACCTGGATTAAGACTGAAAGAAAATCGACTCACTCGGATTTGTTTCTTGGGTAAGAACCATTCACATAATAAACCAGAAGGATATAAAAACACTTGAATGATAGGGATAGATAATGTAATATATGGTTGTCGTTCAACGAAAAATTGGTTAATCAACGCACCAACGGCTGTCCAAATAGCTCCAATAAGGTAAACTCGAAAAGTTTCGACTGGTATACTGGAATCATCAAATGGATACGTCACAGCTCGTACTTCAGGGTAGGGAGACCAATATGCAACGAGGACTGCCTCTAATCTAATTTCTAAACTCCAATCAATAATCTGCAATGCAACCGGATCTTCAGAATCATCATAATCTTCAAGCAACTGGATTTGTACTGGTGATATAGATATTTGTTTTTCATCAGTGTTGATAGTTTCCATAAATCCATCACAAGTTATCCTATCATCAACTAACTTTTTCCAACGATTCAAATCAGTTTCTGGTATGTTGACATCGAAATCGTGTTCTCGTATCGCCTTCTTTAATATATGAACTGCTTTTCGGGGTTTCATTTTCTCCACTTTATCAAATATAAAACTGGCCAGGGGAGGTAAATCATCCAAGCTGATTAAATTGTCAAAATGTAATCGTTTTAGAATATACCATTTTTGAGCTTCACTTAAAGTGTACCCGATATTATCAATAGAAATGTGACTGGATAGCACGGATTGAAGGTCGATTTCATGGTCGTCGGCATTCAAATGACTTGTGGTTATTGTCAGAATCCGTTTATAAGACGTGTCAACATCAATCAGACCCAAAAACATTATTACTTTGGTGGGAGAAAAAGATAATTAATCCCTTCCCCCTCCATGATTTTAACTCCCATTTATAAAAATAATTCATTTCCAGTAGTTTCCCGACTAACATGAGGCAGTCGTGATGCATATTTGATGGAACTAATTCGGTATGTACTAAGAATTTCGCCATCACCACCACCACGGGTAAATAAGCCGTCAGATAATAATATTATTATTATTATTATTGTTTTTTTTTGTTTGGATCGTCCACTGTTACCGTAAATCTGGAGTTATTTTTAGCTCTAGTACTCGTCGACCAATGGGCTTCCAATTAAAGCAAGTAATAAGATACCCCATTTGTAGTAGCAATGTAATCATTGTTCTTTGGTTGGAATTATACCCATCTTGCATCGAAAATTCTCTCTCTCTTTCCCCCTATTTAAATTATCAATTATAAATTCAGGAGAAATTCGTTCAAGTTGACAACACTCGAAATGATTAATATTGTTTTTGGTTTTGTACACTAACTTCTAGAATGTTATGTTTTGTGTACGGGTCTTATTCCCATGTGAAGGAAGGAGATGTTTTAACGCTTTTTCTTTTTTTTGTTTTGACGGTGGTCGCCTAAGCGAAACCGGCACATTTTTTTTCTATTGAAAGGAGATTGATGATTTCCAATATAGTGATGAAACTAGTGAACAAATTTTATATAAACAGGTTACGATATTTTTGTTTCAATGCAAGTGAATGATGATTCAATATTGTTGATAAAACAATTTATCAGTAGCGGAATGTTTGGATATCTATAAGTACGCACGCACGTACGTACGAGGCTTTTGTTAAAAATAAATTATGTATTATGTATGTATAATGATTCATTCTATTAAGCTCACCAGCCATCGCCCCAACCATCTTCATCGTCATCTTCTTCCGCCTTGATATCTAATTTAATTGGCTGTTTCGGTTTAGCGGTTTTGTGACCTAATTTCAAAGAAGTGGTTTTCCTGGTTGCAGGTTTTGACGATAAGGTTTTTGGGGTTGTAGTTTCAGTTGATTTTCCTAAATTGATTTTCCTAGTTGGCTCAAGAATGACGTCTTCTTCTTCTTCATCCCATCCGGAATTACCCCAATCCAAATCTTCGACATCATCTTTCACTACTGACGGTTTGGTTTCAGGTTCTGTTCCAGTGATATCTGGAGTTGATCTGTTAAAATCTTTATTCATTGTTCCTCCCAATGACGTAATCTTGCTGACCATACCCCATCCAAATGCAGACGACGACGGTGTTGAGTTATCATTTGCATTTACTTCAGTTGAAGGTTCCGGTGCCGAAGGAGCAAATTTCTTGTAAAATTCACGTTCTTCTTCATCTTCATCAACATCAACATTTGGTAACAGTTTTGCATGAGATTCAACAGAATCCAAATACAATTGGAAAATTCTTTTAGCTTCGACTCTAACTTTACTCAGTTTCTTATCCATCAACGAAATGGCTAAATGACCAAGAATCTTGGAACAAATTTCTTCCAAAGAAAAATCATCAATTAAAGATTCGAACCCGTTTAAGGCTGTCATTTTGCATGGAATGAACGAATCACGTAATGATTTAGATAATGCAGTGATTAACACATTATTTTTCGAATTACTATAAATCTTCAGGGAGATTCTAATAATCAAAATTAAAGTATTGACCCTGATTGATGGTTTCGGATCCATTTGGGATTTAGCTAATATCCTTAACAATTCTTGATTGACTTGTTTCACTGATATCTTGTCAATAACAATGGTGATGGATTTAAGAGTCGTTTCTCTAATCATGAAATTTGTATCTTGGAATCCGGTAATTAAATGATTGAATATCTTGTATTGGATTTCAGAATCAGTGAAAAACTGTTGGTAGTCCGGTAAATGATTCAACAATACCAATCTGATTGATCTATCGGCAAGAGCAAAACTTTCAATAATGATCGGCTTTATGGTTTTATTAAATTCATCGGCTGGTAATTTAGTACCAAACTTGATAGTCAAATTAAGAATAGTTGATAAGGTTTCTTGACGCTCCGGATCAACCACTGGGGTTTTGGACAATTGTTTAAACTGATAAATTAACTCCGGTAGTAATTTGTACTGTAATAAACCAGGAGGGAAAGTAGAATCGTGTTCCAAATATTGTGGTAATTCGTATTTGAAAAATGCCAATTTCTCTTGTTCTTGAACAAATTTCAATTCATTGAGTTGTTCAGTGAACCTCACAATTGGGTTTTGTTTGTGCCAAGAATCCAACTCTTTTAGATATTGGCTGATGGTGATTCGTAAATTAGGTTTGTTCAGTAATAATCTCTTGACAGAAACACTCATTTTGCTAGGAAGTTTGCCGAAATTTGTATCAATTACACCATTATTGAAAACTGTCATGATAAAGTTCCCAAATCTATAGGCATCAAATTTTTTCGGATCTTTTCTAATAGAATCTTGGTCTAATTCACTCGAGTAATCTCTCCACGAAACAGGCATGGATCCAGAAAGTCTATAAATTGGTTGATCTGGATCCGATGATAAATTAGTGGCCAATTCAAATCCCATTAGTTTCCAGTCGCCTGATAAGTTAACAAACACTGATGAATGATAGTTTAATCCACCATACAAGTAGTTTGCCGTGTCATTGATAAATGCAATACTCTGTGCCACGGAGTAAATTCCTGCTGATAATGAATCCCCCTTTATTCCACTGTCGTCAAGGTATAATGGTAATGGTTTTACTCTTTCGGTGATTACATATAAATAATAATCATTTTCAATAAAATCAACAGTGGCAATGACTCCCGGGAATTTGATCAATTTCAATTTCTTAAATGCATTTCTAGCTAATCCGACTTTCTGTTGGTTGGCAGGATCAGTCAAGTTGAATTCAAAAACGGATACTGATGAGTTATCTTTTGGATTGATACCGTCGTATAAAGTCCATATGGAATTACGATCCAAAGCGGTAGTAGGAGCTAAAGGATCAACAATTTTATCCTTCAAAGTATATGGAATGGAACTTCCAGTGAATGAACTTAATGTTTTGGTAAAAAAATTCATCTCCAGTGTTTGATGTGGACAAAATCAACAAGAAAAATACGTTTCTTGAATTTTTTTTTTTTTAACGTGTTTTTTTGTTTGGTGGAAAAAAAAAAAGAAAAAAAGTTTTTCATTTTTGTGGCGAGTATTTATCTATCTATAAATTTAATTATATAACTACTGTAAAGAGTTTTTCCTGGGCGATTTTTTTCAATTTCTCAAGATCAGTTACTGGTAAATATGTAGATACAAGTTCTAAAGTGAAGTCTTTGTCACATGATTTAAACATTAACGGATTCATAATACTCAATTTCGTATAGTTTAACTCCCATTTCGTCAAGTTCGGTAGAAGGACACCCAAATCACACAATTCTATAATTTCAATGTCATTTTGATTCATGAGCAATTCTTCAAGTGAGTCCGGGAGGTTCTTTATAAATTCTTTGGAAACATATGTTAACATATTTGAATCAAGATTGAGTTTCTTTAAGAGGCTTGGGAATTTTTTTGAAGCACCCCAAAGATCTAGGTATTGGTCATAGTTGCTTTTTAGTAAATTTTGCAGTAGGTCTAAAGAAACCAATGATGAAAAGTTTGTGAATAGAAATGACCATTGTGGGACATACATATTACCGATATCACTTGCTTTGATTGTTAAATGCTGTATTTTGTGAACAAATTCTTTATGTTTGCTTAATTCCAAAATCATTTTAATAATCACTGCTGTTAAATTATCTGGATTTTCAATCAACACCAAATTGGCATCCACATAGACATCCACTTGTAATGTATTTTTAAAGTATTCTTGACAACTTGGATCTTCCAATATTTCATGAAATTGGTTTAGATTAGATATGAATCTCATATAATCGCAATGTTGTCTGGTAAAATTGAACTCAATCTTATTCGGACGTGTCAGTTGAAATAATCGATTCTCTTTATTTAATGTTAAGAACTTATCCAAAAAGGAACTTAGTGTTAGCTCACAATCAGGGTAGTGTTTATGTTTGGGTTCATCGTTGATAAGCATTAGTTTGCCACTAAATAATCGTCGATAAAGCAATTCGAGAAGTTGATGAGATTTCGGGGAATGATAGAAAACTTCGATTACTCGTTGAGTTTCGCTAGGAGATAAGTATTGGAAGATTTTGATGATGACCTCATTGGGTAAACTTAGAATCGTTAGCATATAGATTATACTGATAAGGTTATAGTAGTAAAAAAGAGAGAAGAGAAGAGATTAGTACAACAAAAGGAGGAAGAAAAAAAAAATGTCCCCCCAGAAAATAAAATAGAATAAGGAAATCGCGATCCAGCAAAATCACAGTATTATCTATCTCAATACTCCATGAGACCTAACCAGTATATAGTTCGCGTTTTTTACTCAAGTGACAAATTTTTCACTTTCGTATATAGTTTTCTTTTATTAAGTTAAGTTATAAAAAAAATTCCTATTTATCTCTCCAATAGAACTAATTTTTTGCAATAAATCTACAACTCTTTTTTTTTTTAATTCGAATACTTTTTCTCTTTTTTCTACTGGTCGTGTGTATTTGTCCAAAGAGTGCGAACTGTTGCAAAACCTCCATCAACACTTTTATAAGTAAATGTTTCAGCAACGGACCTGTTTCAGCAACGGACCTGAAACTTTGTAGAGAAAAAAAATAAGGAAACAAAGTATACATTATAGTATATATAAAAACTATTTTTTATTTTTAATATAGTTCAAAGCAGAACCAGCTTTGAACCATTCGATTTGTTCGTTGTTGAAGGTGTGAGTCAATTCGGTTTCCCAAGCTTCACCATTCTTTGGATGAACTCTCATGACAACGTTCTTACCAGGAGTCAAAGTGGTTAAACCAATCAAATCAATTTCATCATCTGCGTTAATCTTGTCATAATCAGCAACATTCTTGAAGTTCAATGGCAACATACCTTGTTTTTTCAAATTTGTTTCATGGATTCTAGCAAAAGATTTAGTGATAATAGCAAAACCACCCAAGAATCTTGGCTGTAAAGCGGCGTGTTCTCTAGCTGATCCTTCTCCATAATTGTGATCACCAATAACAACCCATTTATGACCAGAGTCTCTTAAGTCTGCCGCTGTTTCCGGAATACCAGCTTCTTTGCCTGTGTAGAAGTTTGTAACCGAATTGACAGCATTGTTGGCAGCATTAGTGGCGCCTATAAGGGTGTTTTGCGATATATTGGTCAAATGACCTTTATAACGCAACCACGGACCGGCCGCACTAATGTGGTCGGTTGTGGTTTTACCCTTGGCTTTAATCAAGATAGGCATACCAACAGCGTCCTTACCGTCCCAAGGCTTAAAAGGTTCCAAAACTTCCAATCTATCAGACTTAGGATCAATGGCAACTTCAACATCTGGTTGTGGTTGTGGATTTGGTTCGGGGTAGAAATCGGAACGACCAGCAATGAAACCATTCTGTGGTAAATCATCACCTTGTGGAGGAACAAATCTAAATTCTTTACCATCAGTAGCGCCAACTAAAGAATCAGTCATTGGGTTGAATTTGGCGTCACCGGAATAAATCATGGCAGTGACAATATCTGGAGATGTTAAGAAATTCATGGTGTTTCTATTACCGTCATTTCTGGCACGGAAGTTACGGTTGAAACTGGTGAAAATGGCATTGGTTTCATCGGAAACATCAGTTCTATCCCATTGTCCAATACATGGACCACAAGCATTGGCTAACACAATGGCTCCATTTCTTTCGAAGGTATCAATGAACCCGTCTCTTTCAATAGTGGCTCTAATTTGCTCGGATCCTGGAGTAACAAAAAATGGGATTTTTGGTTTCAAGCCAGCTTCTTCAGCTTGTTTAATGATAGATGCGGCACGGGCCATATCTTGATAAGAGGAGTTGGTACAAGATCCAATCAAACCGGCAGAAATGGTTTGGGGCCAAGATTCTTTTTGAGCAGTTTCACCAAATTGAGAAATTGGCACAGATAAATCAGGAGTAAATGGACCATTGACATGAGGTTCCAATTCGGAAAGATTGATTTCAATGACTTTGTCATATTCGGCACCTTCATCGGCTTGTAAGAATTTGAATTGATGGGAATTGGCAACGTCCGCGGCTTCTGCAACTGGAGCTCTGTGGGTTTCAATCAAGTATTTTTTGTGGGCTTCTTGGTATGGGAAAGTGGAAGTGGTGGCACCAATTTCAGCACCCATATTACAAATAGTGGCCATACCGGTACACGACAATTTTTGAACCCCTTCACCGAAATATTCAACAATGTAACCTGTACCTCCTTTAACTGTCAAAATACCAGCTAAAGTAGTGATGACATCTTTTGGTGTGGTCCAACCAGATAATTGACCAGTCAATTTGACCCCCAACACTTTAGGAGCTTTCAATTCCCATGGAGTACCAGTCAATGCATCAACGGCATCGGCACCACCAACACCAATGGCAATGGCACCTAAACCACCGGCATTTGGAGTATGTGAATCAGTACCCAACATCATCAAACCTGGAGCGGCAAAATTCTCCAAAACAATTTGATGGATAATCCCTGAACCTGGACCCCAGAATTGGATCCCATATTTCTTACCACAACTTTGTAAGAAATCGAAAACTTCCTGGTTTGTTGCAATAGATTTGGTTAAATCCTCGGCGGCACCATCTTTACCCACAATCAAATGATCACAGTGGATGGACGCAGGGACAGCAGTGGAACTCATACCACAGGTCATGAATTGTAATAATGCCATTTGTGCGGACGCATCTTGCATGGCTACTCTATCAGGGTTCAATTTCAAATATTGCTGACCTCTGATGTCGGCGACATTGGATGATGTAATACTTTCCTCAGGGTTGGATAAATGGGAATATAAGATTTTCTCAGCTAAGGTTAAAGGTTGGTTATTCAAGATTTTTTTGACGGTAGATAAGTTTTCAATCAATTTGGCGTATGGTGGGGTTCTCGACTGATATTCCTCAGGAACTTGGAAGTTGAAGGCTTGTGTAGCCAACGAACGGGCCGATACTCTTTTACTTAACGTTGATCTAGCTCTTAACATCTCAATAAAATAAAAGGTTACTTATGATGGAATAGAATAAAGAAAAGAAAGAGAAAAGTAAAATAATATATGAATTTTTTATTGTTGTTTTTTTTTTTCTTCTTCCGCCCGACCAATAATCTTGTATTGAGATCTGATTATTACTGAAAAATTTTTATCAACAGAACACAAAAACAGAAGAGAGGAAAAAAAATTCTTCTAAGCGCTTGATAAATGTGAGTCAACAAGAAATTGCCGTTTTCATTTACTCAATCTTCGCTATCTCCACGTGACACGCAAGTACACATCCGATATATTCATAAAACTTATTTTTTTGGGGGAACTATACTAAACCTTTCCAAGCTCTATTAACCCATCCACAGTCTCGTATGTTATCATCTTTAGCATCGATTTTCCAATTTGTTTTCGGATCACTGTATTTTTCTGAAATTCCTTCTCCAGCTGGTTTGGAAATACACACGTATCTTCCATCAGGTAAGAAACATCTAAGTTGAGAAGATGGATATGGACAAGGACAGAATTTCGGAGCTTCAACACATAAACCAGTGTCTGGACAGACGTATTTGTTACATTGTGAATTTAGGATTTGTTGTTCATGTTCTTGTGGATTTCTAACACCTTGGTTTTGTTGTCTTCCGCCAGCACCACCATTGAAATTATTCAAGAAGTCGAATATATTGGCAGATACAAGAGGTAAAGTGAAAGCTGTCGCTATTAGAAGGTGTTGCATGATTGATGAAGGTTTATGAAAAACACGTCAACGTTTTTTTTTTTTTTATGTCAACTTTTTTTTTTTCCGACTTGATTTTTTGGAAAGGTGTGCGGAAAAACCAACTTCTCGATGTAATAGAGATATGATGGATGGATGTAAGCAAACTCTGCGATATAGTCACGGTGGGTAGGTCTGATTAGTGTATTTCTTCACCTATTCTGCCATTTATATCCCATCCACAAGCTTCATTGTTTGCACAAAAAAAAATTTCGACTAAAGATCAGTTTTCGAGATGAAAAAAATTTTCAAATCAATGAACTCTTCACTTCTTGACCTTGAATCTTGTTTTATTCCACCAATCTTCAATCCTGTTGATAATGAGTGATCAAAAATGCAAAAAAAATGGGGCAAACGGGGAATTGAACCCCGGGCCTCCTCGAAATTTGTGCTTGGTTTACAACCCAAACGAGGAATCATACCACTAGACCATTCGCCCTACTGAGTGGCATTTTATCAGGGTGCCGTTCAACGTGCCCGAAACAAAGTTAAAAATGGTAGTAGAAATGATTCAAATAAACACCATATCCATATGAAGTACGCTACTTCTTGAATAGATAATTGTTGTATCGTTCAAGAACATTCGTCCATTAGTGAATTTTTCTAGCAGAACTCATGATACAATTATGATTGAAGCAACGCAATGATGGACCATATACTCACCCTTAAGTGAAATCAAACGCCGCGTAGGTGATACTTTGTGTCATTCTAGTTTGTTACAAAACTAGTTTTCTAATCTTGAACAAGTGTTTTCCCTAAATAGAGTAACTGCTCGAAAAATGTTTCTTTTCGCGTAATTACCAGTAAAATATTCTATTCAGACTAGTTTCATTATAGGAATACCCATAACAAGTCTGGACAAGATGTGGTGAAAAAAAATTTTCAAATTGGTTGCAAAAAAATACTGGGGCAAACGGGGAATTGAACCCCGGGCCTCCTCGAAATTTGTGTTCAGATTTTTAAACAACCCAAACGAGGAATCATACCACTAGACCATTCGCCCTTCCAAAGTTCGTGGTAGTAGAGCTGTAAACTCGCCGGATAACCCAGAAGTCTCAAACCACTACGCCAGCTAACTTTTCCTTGTCGTTTGGGAACCTTTCGTCCATCATTATGGAAAATAATCACGTGATACCGAACCACGTGATGTCAAATCCCGAAGCAATTTAAAAGTAGGAATAGTCTTGAAAACATCATTAACGTCACAATACTGTTATACTTGGCTATCCTATCACCAAAATGAAATCATCTCTTCTATAAATCAGTATTTGATTTTTTTATTGATTTTAAAAAATTGGTAATATTTTGGAATTAAAATTTTACACACATTAATACTACACGAAATTTAACTTCCATAAAACTTAAAAAAAGAACACCAAAGTTTTAGTTACTCATCATTCAACATTTAATCACATGTAACCACAAACTGCCAAGTTCTTTTTAGGTAGTATTCAGCTCATAACTGCTCTCAACAAACAAACACTTACACGCTTTTTTTTTCTTTCTGTGCTTGTGATCGTTCACATTACAAAGTCCGGGATATCTCAATCAACAGACTTCAAGTTGTTACTTCGTGTATAGCAATACGCAACACATTCAAGAAGAATTTTCTATCAAAAAAAAAGCGACTTACTAATACAACTTCTTCTTTTGTTATCTCCCATAACGAAATAAATAAATAAATATTATCGCGTTTCCCTTAATATGTTGGCTGTGTAAAGGGAAGG
>JAKTXQ010000049.1:28494-51086 GCA_030582995.1 Candida maltosa
TCTCTTAAAACACAACAAAAAAAAAAAAAAAAAAAAAATCCTTTGAGGATACGATTAACAAAAACGTCACAGATTATTTTATCCGTTATTACTAAAAAAAATTTTCTTTTCTTTTTCTCTTTACTTTCTTTTTGTTTAAAGCTTACTCTTTAATATCCTTAATAATCTTAGGGTAGTCATCATCATCATAATATTCCCGTTACTTCCCCTTACACTTCCACTTCTCCACCCTCCACCAGATCCGTAAGCAATATGCATTCACCATATAAATTGATTAACACGCTTGAGGAGGAAGTGAAGACAAATATATCATTACACCCACAAATCACCGCATTTATCCAACTATTCTTACGATATCTAAAAGAACCAAGGTATCAAGCACCTTTAGGTATTGCCGAACTCTCGGATTTGTTCAAAAAATTTTATCAAGACCTAAACGTGTTAGTTATTTGCATATACACACAATCGAACTCCACGAAAAAGCAACTCATCTCCCACTGCGATTATTTTAATAATAACCCCAAAGTATTTGATTACCTTTTAGCTATCGCAAATTACAGTGCCTCGTCTATCCGATTATTGAAGAGAACTGATCATGACGCATTATATCAATTAAGGGTCTTTAATTACTATAAACTTATCACAATATTTGAAGCAATCAATTTGGCCGAGTTGGAACTTTTCAAGTCAATAAGTTTGGGTGATGAAGTTAGTTTATATGATAAATTATTCCGTTTCGACCACAAAGATACAATTTATCAGGAATTTTTACAAGATAAATTGGATTCGTTAAGAAAATTAGACTTATCGTTTAAACACTTTATTGATCATGATCTTGGAAGTCAAGATAAATTAGTGGATATAATTGATAACCTACAAGAAGAAGATTTAGCTCCGTTGCAACAAAATTTGACAGACATGGATAGCCAGATTACCGCGTTTGGAAAACTTAAAACCATAGTCGGCTTAAATAAAAATTTAATAAAGTTATTTACCGATAAGGGGCTTAAAAGTAAAGATATCAATAATGATTTATTGTTACCATCGTTGATTTATTTAATAATTTACAAATTAAAAGTGGAAGACTTGTACTTGAATTTCTTGTTTATCAAAAATTTCTTAAATTTGGTTGATGGTAATCCAATGGAGTTATACCAGATCAACTTGTACTTGTCTTATAATCCAACTGCAGAAAGGTCCCCTTTGACAAGCAACAAATATAAGAAATCTGATATTTTAGGGTATTTGAATTTACTGGAATCGCAGGCCACACCTCAGGAACAAAGTTACATTACCAGTGATGAGTTTGAATTTTTCACCAATGATAAAGATTTAGTCACATACATAAACCAGAGATATTTGAATACTGGGGAGTTACATTACTATTTGACAAATTTTGAAGCCATGATTGTGTATTTGTCCAATATGACTATATCGGAATTGTTGACAAATAATGAGACTGATTTACCAAGTGAATTGAAAAACAAAAGCATTTTAAAATATCCAATAGATAAATTAGTAGATGAAGAGTTGTTGACACATTTCCAATTCCCTGATGGTCAATTAGAAAGCGAAATAAAAGCCAAAGCTGTTGAAGAAGAAGAGTTGAATCGATCAAGATCATCGTCGTTGTTGAATACTATAAGCAATAAAATAAATGAAACCAGATCCAGATCCAGTTCATTACGTAAAGAAAATTTCCCAACTTTACCTTCACCAACGGAAGACGGAGAGGAGAATTCAGGTTTTGCCATGATGAGAAATATATTAGGGAGATTTGGATCTGCCAGTACCGCACAGGAACCAAATGGTGAAGATGAAACTAATAGCAATGTTGTGTCACCAACGAAAAGGTCAAATTCGTTAATGAACCGAATTTCACCTAGTCATTCTCGTACCCGTTCATCATCCTTGGAAAATGCAGCTACAAATTTAGCACATGCCAATAAAAGAAATTCCATCACTGCCAAATTCACCAATGGGGTTTCGGAATTTATGACTAAACTTAATCAACCAGGTGGCGGTCCACCTTCACAACAACCAGAAAAAAATATATCTCACACGTCATTGCATTCAATAGATGATGGGGAAAGCGATGCAACAATGGCAAGAAGACCAGCGGTTGGTAGAAATAGAACAACAAGTATACAAATATTAGACAAATGGTTTAGCAACTTGTCCACCAATCAACACCAACAAGATGGCTCGTCATCAGTGCCAAATAAATCTTTTATGAAACCGGATGTCTTATCTGAAGAACTGATTATGGATATCCATCAACTTTCAAGATTTTACACTACTGATTTCGATAGTCTTTCCATTAAAGATTTACGAGAAATGAAAACATATTACGATATCTTATGTCAAGATTTGCTTCACAATGGAACCCATGAAAGTAATGGGAAAATCTTTGTTGACAGTAGAGCCAATTCGATACATAAAATTGAAAGTCGAACAAATTCAATGGAAAAATTGGTAGGCAAAACACCAGTGGTACCAGTAGCAGCAACAGCAACAGCAACAGCAGGGCCAGTTTCGGATGTCACTGACTTGAATAGTAAAGCAGAGTCAATCGATTCGGGCGACAAGTTTGCTACTGAAACCTTAATTACATCAAGTAATAATAGTTTATAGAGAGAAAGAGAGATTTTTTTTTTTTTTCATAATATATATTAAAAAAAAAGGTCGGTAAATCTTAGCATAATCTTTTTTTGTTGTAGAACCTTTTTGTATGTAAAATTAAAGAATAACGGATAATCTTTCAACAGCATAATTATTATTAAGTTAAATAAATAGTAAAAAAAAAAAAGATGGGTTGGTATTAAGAAGAATCAAAATAAAAAACAACAGGGGAGGAATTCACCAAAAGCAAAAACAAAATTGAATTAAGTTAGAATTAAATTTGATAGATTATAAGAAAAGCATGGCAACCAAGTAACCCAATGAAGCACCGGTGAACAACGAGGCTGCTTGAGCAACTGTAGTAGTTGTAAGTGTAGGACTTTCAGTACCTGTAAATGGAGCAGTACCGGTACGAGTAGTTCTAGTACCAGTTTCAGTGGTGTTAGTGGCCACGACGGTAGTGGTATTTTCTTGAAGAGTCGTGGTTTCAACGGTGGTGGTATTTGTATGTTCAGTAGCTTCAGTTGGACTATGTTCAGTGGTGGTATGTTCAGTTGTAGTTTCTTCAGTTGGAGTAACAGTTACAGTTTCACCAGCACCATTAGTTGGCAGAGTTTCTCCTCCATTTGGTGGTGGTTGTTCTCCACCATTGGTTGGTTGTGCACCACCGTTTGGAGGAGGTTGTTCGGCACCGTTAGTAGGTTGTGCACCACCATTTGGAGGAGACTGTTGGCCACCATTTGGAGGAGGTTGCTCAGCACCATTGGTTGGTGCAGCACCTCCGTTTCCTGGTTGTCCAGGAGTACCAGGGAAAACGATTGTTGTGGTATAACCACCTTCACCTTCTTGTGCCAATACTGTTGAAAGGACTATAGCGAGTTGAACTAAGGTTGAGTACTTCATTGTTGTAAGGAATTATATTATTATATGTTGAACACACAGATTGAAAAACAAATTTTTGTAAAAAAAAAAAGAAAAAGGAAATCAAGAGAATAAAAATAAGATATGGATAAGTAACAAAGAAATTTGGTTCAGTATATCACTGATTTCTCAAAGCATGTGAACTCACTTCATCCCCTAAAAAACAATCATGGTAAGGAAAGGATAAGACTTTTTCATACATGGCAGGGGGGAGAAGTATATTGGTTAAACATATTGTTGCAGAACATGAAGTGACAAAAAAGAAAAAAAAAGGAAAGCGGAAAAATTTGTCCCGTTTTTTTTTTTTTTTTGCATCCAACGCCCTGTGAACAATGAAAAAGGAAAACAAAAAAAAACCACAACCACAGTTCATTTCTTTTTTTTTTAGTGGAAATACTTTTTTATTTATTTTTGGAAACGCATTAAATGGCGTCGTCGCATGCCAGGTATAGTCATCTGATACATAGTTTTAAAAAGAAGTTAAAAAAAAAAACGAAAATTATCTATTTTTAGAATTCCCTATACTTATACACTCATTAAATCAAAGCCAAAGCAGCTAAAGCAACAACATTAGCACCCACTAAAGCGTTACCCATGTTACCAGCGGTAGTTGTGTTTCTTCCAGTGGCGGTACCGGTGGTAGAAGTCAGTAAAGATTTGGTGGTAGTTGGACTAACTGAAGAAGAAATACCTAAACCAGTTGGGCTAGATCCATCATTTGTAGTTTCAGCTGGAACAGAAGCGGAACCAGAACCGTTTCCAGAATCTGTAGCTGATGCAGAGTTTGATCCTGATTTACCATTAGCAGCACTTTTAACAGCGGAAGCTTCACTGGTAGCAACTGATTTGACATCACTAGCACCTTGAACGGCACCAGAAGTGACAGTAGAAAATGCACCAACGGCACCAGAAGTGACAGTGTCAAAAGCACCGACAGCACCACTAGTAATAGTACGTCCAACACCAGCTGCGTCACTTGTAACGGTGTCAAAAGCACCAACAGCTCCACTTGTAACAGTATCGAAAGCACCAACAGCTCCGCTTGTGATAGTATTAGCAAGACCCACGGCACCACTTGTGATTGTGTTAATAGCACCACCAATGGCAGAGGCAGCGTCACCGAGAATATCTTTTTGGTAAACCACAACATTATCTAGCGTTTGGGCAGCAATAGATACTGAAGCCAAGGAAGATGCGACTAATACTGTAGAAGTTCTCATTTTGTATGTTTGTAAAATTATGGATAAATTAAAATTTGTATGAATAAATTAAAGAAAAATTAGTTGTTGAATAAAAAGAAAAAACAAAAACAGAAAAAATTTCGAAATTTCAAAAATTCCACGTTCATTCATTCTTTATTTATAATTGTGGGAGTTGGGGTAATGTTTGTTTAAAAATTTCATTATTACCAAAGAATGCATGAAGATCATGAAATTCCCAGATCGAGGAACATTATATGCAGTCCTCACCAAGTCGGAATCAGCATTATTTTTACTTTTCTTTTTTTTGTTCCGACTATGTGAACGCGAAAAAAAAGTGGGCTATGAAACAATGAATGATGTTAGCAAGCAGGCGGAAATAAAGAAATAAAGAAATGAACCAGGATTGTCCTTCTATTTTTAGGGGTAACATGGCTTTTCTGTATTTACTTTGTTACTTGAAATGGAAATAAAATGATGATTCGATTTGATTTGATCTTCCAAATGCTAAATGAAAATTACGCCCCTTGCGCAGATCCTAAATCAACCAGCCAGCTTTATTCATTCTTCATAACCAAGCCAGCCATTAACCACCACTCCCTTTTTCTATTTTCCAGATCAAATTAGAGCCTGTTCTCTTTTTTCCCGATCCGTTCTAACCACAACTTTTGATCTCTTGGCAGGCAACCCATATTATTTTTTCTTATATCGGTTATGTTTAACATTTGGTTCCAAGTGCAACATATTTTCGGTTTTTAAAAAGTGGAGTGAACTTGTTACACGACCTTTTTTTCGGTGGTAATTTTTTTCTTTTTTTTCTAGAATCATCTTTTCTAGAATCACATCAAGCAACTCTACACAAGAATAAATATCGTCACTCCGAAAAGTTACCGATTACAACATAGCCCCATGAAATGAATAATCCAATCATATGAGTAGAAAACACGCTAGATCCGATGATGATGAAGAGGAAGAATTGTATGATAATTCAGGAAAGAGAGTGAAACTTGATACCCTTCTTCAGAACCTATCTATTGACGAAGACGATGATAAGGACAAGCATGTGAAAGCAGAGTATCATATCAACCCCAATATTCTTCTATCTAATCAAAAGAGAGACTCGTATACTTACTCCAATCTTACATCCAAACTCAATGGGATAATAGCTGATCATTTCAAAGATGTCCTCCATGCTGGATTGCAAGTCATCCCATGGTACAATTCCAAGTTTTTAATTATTTATCATTATCGACAGTGGTTTGTGAAATTATTCAATAGATTTATCAAGCAGTATAATGAAAAGCACCACACCTCTATCAAGAATTTCCCGACTTGTGAAAAAATCTTGCAATTGGTCAAAGATAATATGTTAACTATACAAGAACTTAAAAATATCATTGCTCAAGAGAATAATTTAGAACTCCAACGACTTCAATTGAAACAGGAAATGCGACGACTGAATAAACGGTTTGAAGAACTTTCATCAGAAAGAAATGCCTATAAGGACCTACTGTACAATTATTGGGATAATTTAAAGTTTGATAAAGATCTTGACATGTTGGATTCATCAGATGATGAGTTAGATGAGTCTAAAGTAGAGGATATACCTATAGATTAGAAAAAAAAAAATACAAAGGATTTTGCTGGATCGCGATTTCGTTATTTTATTTTATTTTATTTTCTGGGGGGACAATTTTTTCTTTTCTTCTCCTTTTGTTGTAATAATCTCTTCTCTTCTCTCTTTTTTTATTATTATTATTATTATAACCTTATCAGTATAATCTATATGCTAACGATTCTAAGTTTACCCAATGAGGTCATCATCAAAATCTTCCAATACTTATCTCCTAGCGAAACTCAACGAGTAATCGAAGTATTCTATCATTTCCCCAAATCACATCAACTTCTCGAATTGCTTTATCGACGATTATTTAGTGGCAAACTAATGCTTATCAACGATGAACCCAAACATAAACATTACCCTGATTGTGAGCTAACACTAAGTTCCTTTTTGGATAAGTTCTTAACATTAAATAAAGAGAATCGATTATTTCAACTGACGCGTCCGAATAAGATTGAGTTCAATTTTACCAGACAACATTGTGATTATATGAGATTCATATCGAATCTAAACCAATTTCATGAAATATTGGAAGATCCAAGTTGACCAATGTAATACTCTACATGAATGAAAAAGATTGTATACAGAAAACGATATAAATTTTTTATATATATTTGTAAATGCTCTTTTAAACAACAAGATTGATCTGCTAAATTAATGTTGGTTAGTCTGTATCAAAGCGTTTGCTTTATCTTTACTTAATAGCATTCAATGACCTCGAACGCCTGCATTCGCAATTATTGTCACAAATGGAGATATTCATTACTCGTTGTAAAAAAAGAAAAAGAAGAAAGAATATAAAAGTTCCGCAAATGAGGGAAAACCGATGAGTATTTATAGGCGAACTGAAAAATTTTTTTTGCACCACTTTTTAAGTACTGCAAACCAATATAAATTTTTCTCTACAATGTATATCAACTAAGTACTTCAAAATTGTATATTTTTGTATTATTCATCTTTGATTTTAATTTTATTTATAAAAAAAAAGGCTACCTGAATCAAACTTTCTATGCGTCAATCAATTTGTCACCAGACTTATCTGGATCTTCTTCTTCTTCATCTTCATCATCGTCTTGTTCTCTGTCTCTACCATAGAATTCTTCTAAAATCTTTGGACTGATTCTGTTCAACATTTCTTTTGGATAGATTCTCAACAAGGACCAAGCCAAATCTAAAGATTCAAAAATGGTTCTGTTTTCATATGCACCTTGAGAAATGAAATTCTTTTCGAATTTTTCCAAGAATTCCAAAGATAATTTATCTTCGGTGGACAAAGCTTCTTCACCAACAACGGCCTTCATGGCAGCGGCATCTTTACCAATGGCATATTTGGCATACAATTGATTAGAAACATCACCATGGTCTTTTCTGGTCATACCTTCACCAATAGCAGATTTCATCAAACGTGACAAGGATGGCAAGACATTGATTGGTGGGTAAATACCTCTGTTGTGTAATTGTCTATCAATGAAAATTTGACCTTCGGTAATATAACCAGTCAAATCCGGAATTGGATGGGTGATATCATCGTTAGGCATGGTCAAAATAGGAACTTGGGTAATGGAACCGTTTCTACCTTCAACTCTACCAGCTCTTTCATAGATGGTGGACAAATCTGTGTACATATAACCTGGGTAACCTCTTCTACCTGGGACTTCTTCTCTAGCAGCAGAGACTTCTCTCAAAGCATCGGCATATGAAGACATATCGGTTAAAATGGTCAAAACATGTCTTTCAGTTTGGTAGGCCAAGAATTCAGCAGTGGTCAAAGCCAAACGTGGAGTAATAATTCTTTCAATGGTTGGATCGTTAGCCAAATTCAAGAACAAGGTAGTTCTTTCCAAAGATCCGTTTTCTTCGAAATCTTGTTTGAAAAATCTGGAAGTTTCCAAATTAACCCCCATGGCGGCAAACACAATGGAGAAATTCTCTTCATGACCATCGTGCACATCTTTTGTTGGTCTAACCAAACCTGCTTGTCTACAAATTTGGGCAGCAATTTCATTATGTGGCAAACCGGAAGCGGAGAAAATTGGGATTTTTTGACCTCTAGCAATGGAGTTCATGGTATCAATAGCAGAAACACCAGTGGAGATCATTTCTTCCGGATAAATACGAGCATAAGGATTGATTGGAGAACCATTGATATCCAAATAATCTTCAGCAAAGATTTTTGGACCTTTGTCAATTGGTCTACCGGAACCATCGAAAATTCTACCCAACATATCTTCAGAAACTGGGATTTTCAAGTTTTCACCAGTGAATTCAACTCTGGTTTTTTTAACATCAATACCCGAAGTACCTTCGAAAACTTGGACAATTGCTTTGGTACCTCTAACTTCCAAAACTTGACCTTGTCTCACGGAACCATCTGGTAATGTCAAGTTCACAATTTCATTATAACGTGGGAATTTAACATTATCTAAAATGACCAATGGACCGTTGACCCCTCCAACAGTGTTATAGTTAATTCTTGGTTTGATTTTAAAACCTTCAGTAACGGCTTTTTTATTTAATTCAAACAATTCTTTATCCGAAAGAGACATAATTGATCTATGATTGATTTAGAGGGAAGATTTGATGATAAATAAAAAAAATATAAAATAAATTGTCCAAAGATAAGGCTGCTTGTATAATTTTTTTTTTTTTTGTTCAATTATTCTGAGAGAAAGAAGTTTCGTTGAAACTATTAATTTATTTTTTTGGAGAATGTTACACGACGGTGGTATTTTTCTCAACTTTGTGTAATTACTATCCCACATTGTGGTTTCACTATGCATTATATATATTATTATAGCATTTCACTGACAATGTCCCAATCATCACTTATTTTGGATTGATGATTGAATAAGTTTTTCAAATTTAAATCTTGTAAAGCAATAGGTCGACTGTGTTGTTTTCTACTATACGATGATGTCATTAACGTTTCATAAACTTGCTCCATTAATATTTGGAAATTCGTTTTCAATTCTAAATCAGTAGACAGTAATGTAGTAACCGGTCGTGATACCGATTCATTAGATATTTTATCTTTTAAAAGTTGATCCAAATGCATAATTTCCTGAATGATTTTTTGGAAATTACACCAATCTTCCGGATTTAAGGATGACTCGTTGGTAGTGGATACCAAGAAAACTTGGAAATTAATAATTACTTTAACGATTATACTGATGAATTTCAAAAAATCTCTAATGGCTAGTTTGTTGAAAGGTTTGTTAATGATTTTATGCGGTATAATGATTTTCCGTGATGTTGATGTTGTCGTTGTTGTTGTTGTGGACGGTGTCACCGTCTCTTTTATCACCGGGATATTATTCAAATCAGCAGGTTCAACAGATGAAGCTCGCTGCCGAAGTTGATAATTTAATGTTTTTGAAGATGGAGGTAAATTATATCCGTCACCTAATTTGAATATTTTCTCCGTGGGGTTAGAAATACCTTTAGGGATGAAATCGGTAGAGTTGTTCTTTTCAGATTGTTCACTTTCATTTTCATCTTCTTCTTCCTTTTCGTCAATCCCCGATATCGACAATTCTTTCTTCCTTATCAAATTGTAAAATTTTTCATCGGGGAGACATTTCTTCAACTCTTTCAAATACGGTAATTCCACATTAAACAAACTGGCCAATTTGCATTGCAACACAATGAGTCGTTCGAGAAATTGATTAATCACCAACAAGTTATACCCCAAAAATTCTTCCAACTTCAATATTGGCTGATAATCAAATAACAATTTCTTATCTCTCTGTTGGAACGACGTTTCATAAATGATTCTGAAATTCGCATATTGAACTTTTAAAGCTTGGATTTCAACTTGGTTGATTTTCGTCAATTTATAATCTTCAATATGACTGGTGATTTTCGCCATTTCTTGTTCATAAATCCGGATAATTTCTGCTTCCTTTTTAAGCATCTTCAACCTAATTCCATCCAACAGGTTCTCTAGTCCTTGTTTTTGGTCTTTTAATCCACTGATTCTTTTTGTTGTTTGTTCTTTAGCATGCTGTATTGAATCATTTCTGGATTTCAAATCAAGAAGTTGAAGTTTGTTTAATTGAATCGCTAGTGAAGTGATGGAAATTATGGAAGGAGTAGGTAATTCATGATCTAGTAAATAATACAATTCATTAACATTAGTTTCACTATTTTCTTGTAATGAATGGACAATTTCGAATATAGTATCAATTTGAGTCTTGTATTGGTTAGTCGTCACATCGTCGTCTCTTGACTTAGATTGTAACGATAACAATTCGTCAATAATTTCTTCAGGCAAACCATTATTAGTCAATTGATTAGCTATACTAATCTTCCTTTGGTCCACCATAATCGATCATTTGTAGGATGGGCGTATAAAATTAAGGAAGTTTGACTTGCACTCGGATTTTTTTCTTTTCTTTGCTTTTCGTTTCCTTTGTGTCGCAAGGTAGGATTTTTCTTCCTCTGACGACGATAACACGGACAGATAAAAAAAAAAAAAAATCAAGGGCTGAGGAAAAAAAATACAATAGATTTCCTAACCTATCTACAACAATCCCAGTGATCTCTTTCTCTTCATGACATCATATTTAAAGAAAGATACCAAACCGGTAATAAATGATATACATACACCACAAAATTATTCCAATCCATTAAGACTAGCATTTCTCGGAGGTCTGAAATCAGGGAAAACATCAACCATTTCCAAACTCAAACTTGGCAATTTCCCCGATACTTACTATCCTACTCATCAAACAAACCCGATACTTTTCAATTACAATCCTTCGCCGGAAGCGCAACAGATACTTAAAGGAACCATCCCGAAAACCAAAGATATCGTATTGAGTAAAACATTACAATCACATGAATTCACACCGGTGAATCCAATTTATAAAATCACTAATAATAATCAAGTAAGTCGGATATTGGTGGAAGTCATAGATACTCCAAGTTTTAACCCACATCAAGTTGTTCCTTTCTTGGAAGCATCTTTGCATTCTGATTTGGGGAAAGAAATCTTGCGCAATTTAGCTGATGAACCACGGAAACCTGTGTCTACGAATCCTTTGTTGGTGGCTAGTGGTGCGGGTGAATTAAATGGGAATATAAATGGATATTTCTTGGTTTATAGTGCAATTGCATCCTATTCGCCACCTGGGTATGGAGGAACAGACGAAACTTTGGATAAAGACCATTCGTTTAATTTACTTCCTATAATCAAAGATGCTTTAGACGAAGCTTGGTGGGAGTATGACAATTATTTGAAGAAGAAAAATCTAGAAAAGGAACAAGATGTGTTTTCGTTTAAAGTTGCGATAAGAAATTTAATGAAAGATTCAAATGGAAATAACAGTTCCAACAAACGCAGCCAAAACGACGAAGAAGAGGATTTTTATTTACCACCCATTTGGATAATTTGTACCCATAAAGATAATGCATTGGCATCACCGAAATTAATCTTACAAGGTAAAGAGTTGGCTAAGAAATGGGGATGTGGGTTTATTGCTATTGATAATCTAACAGATAATGTTGATGATGCTTTGGCACTAATGATTAGAGACGTTATAGAACACATGTAAAAAATTACTAATTTATGATACAGGGGCAATTGCAACCCCTAATTCCGAATCACCTTGACCGAAATACAAAAACCATTTCCCTCTAAATTGCACCAATCCTTCACAAAACACCACTTGATTTACTTGACCTTCTTTTTCATTTGCCAGATCAGGTTTCAAAATCGGATGCTCCAACCTCGCTTGAGGACCTTTTCTTATATCATTATAATCAATCAACATTTGATTCACCGTGTACGCATTTTTCGGCAAATCAGCACCACCTGTAGTTGCAGCATTATAGATGAAAATCCATTGATTAGAACCACCGGCCATTTTTATCGGCGCTGGTCCGCTTTCCAATAACTTATTCTCACGATTAAAAACTGCTTTTGCCCATGTATTGGCATTTGGTGAATTATTGGTCAACCTCCAATTGACTAAATCATCTGATTCCGCCAAATGTAAATCCGAATCCCCCCATATCATATAATACTTATTATCAGGAGCTTTTTCAACAAAAATCGCCCCTGATTTCAGCCAATTGTTTCTAATGATATTGACACCATTACTGGTTACGGCAATATCCTGCCAATATGGAGGTACAATTGGACCAATTTTTTCCCAATGGAATAAATCTTCCAGTGTAGCAACGCATAATCTTGCGGTGATTTTATCATAAGCGGTATAGGTGACAATAAATAATTTCGACACTGGATCTCTAACAATTCGTGGGTCTTCGCAGCCACCACCTTTTTCGTATGACTCGGTAGCTGTAATCACGGGACGTTTGTGTTTTGTGAAATGAATACCATCTTCAGACCAGGCTATACCTACTGATGAAAGTTTTTCTTTATTTTGAGCACGATACAACATGAATATTTTATCTTCGACCACGATTGCGGTTGCATTGTATAAAAAACTGCTTTCCCATTCGACATTTGGGTCGGGTTTCATGATGGGGTTGTTCTCATATCTTTTAAATGGTCCAATTGGGAATATAGTTGGAGGTTTGTAATGTTTACAACCATCAATAGAGTTCCTGTTAATCAAAGGAATCATCATTTTTTTTGGTGGTTAGTTGCTGATTAGGAAAAAAAAAATAAAAACTGAAGTTCGAAAAATCTGGAGAAACGAAATTACCGCCGGAAACAAAAAAAAAAAGGGGGGTGTTGAAAGATAGAATGAAAGAGTCATGCTTACGTAAACTACATGATCTAAAAAAAAATTGTATGAATGAAAATTAGAAGCACTGTCCTCAAAAGATAAAACCCATCAAGTGACGTTATTGACACCAATATTGCAAAGCTATAGAAAATACTACCGGAAGGGACCAACCGTCGGGACCAGGACCGAAAGCAAGCAGTACAAAAATATTTTTTTTTCTTTCTTATTATTTAAGCTTGCATTAAGTTAAAAAAAAAAAAGAAAACTCTCTCTCCGCCCCAACAAACCCCCCAAAAAAAAATATACTTCCAAAAAAATTTTTTTTTTTTCAAGAAGTGATATCTTTTATCAATCAATTGTCATTTTCAATACTACTGGATTTTCTTCCTTTTTTTTTATTTATCGGACAGTTCAATAATTCATTTCGTCTTTTATTGTTTAATTTTTTTTTTTTTTGAGATTATTGTACCATACCCAAATTCATGAGGATTCACAAGATAGATTAAAAAATACAACAACAACAACAACAACAACATTACGAAAGAAATATAGAAATACCATGGGTCAATTGTTATCGCATCCAATCGAGGAAAAAGAATTGGATTATAAGAGTCATACTAATTTGACATATTGTGTTGGGTCCATGCAAGGGTATAGAATGACAATGGAAGATGCACATAATGTCAAAATCAATGAACATGAGAATCTAGCAGTGTTTGGAGTATTTGATGGTCATGGTGGTAAAAACTGTTCTCAATATTTGGCTGACCATTTACCGAAATTGATATTCCATAGATTGAATAAATTAGCCCACGGTTTACATCACAAGGAAACAGATCAGTTGGATATCAAAAAAGTGTTTGACATATTAAGGAATTCCTTTTTCAAAGTTGATCATGATTTATCGCACCAACCTAATTTAATGAACCAAGGTTCCACGGGAATAATAGCAACTATATTGGACAACTATATCATTGTCACAAACACAGGAGATTCACGATGTATACTATCCAAAAATGGAGTGGCAAAAACTTTATCATTTGATCACAAACCAAGTAATATGGGGGAAAGAGTTAGAATTGAAAATAGTAATGGATATATCCTAAATAATAGAATTAATGAAGTGTTGGCATTATCAAGAGCATTTGGAGATTTCAAATTCAAGTTGCCGTATTTATCAAGTTCAAGGAATAAGTATATTATTGAAAACCAGAAACTTTTAAATGACAAGTTAATCACATTACCACCAGAATTATTTCAGGTTACAGTAGAGCCGGAGATTATGATATATGATATGTCAGCATTAGAAGTGCCCGAGTTCATAGTGCTTGCGTGTGATGGAATATGGGATTGTTTTAAAAATGATCAATTGATTAAAATAATTAGAGATAAATTGTGTCTAGGATGGAAATTAAACAAAATTGTTGAGTACATATTAAATGATAGTTTGACTATGGCGAATAATTTTACAGGAATCGGGTTTGACAATATGACGTTAATAATTATTGCCATACACAATAAAGAGGGCCAAACCATAGAAGATTGGTATGAAATGATGTCATCCAAAGTGTTGAAGGAGAAGGGTTTATAAAGGAAACTGTAATTAATTTTAGTAATAATTTTATATATTAAGGATAGAATATATATGAATTAACGATTTTTAGAGTATTAATAAAAATAAAGGGTCTCAAGTTGGAATTTTACTTTTTTTGTAGTGCAGTCGATGGTGGTAGATGTCGCCGTAACTGTAGTGCCACGGACGACAAAAAAAAAGACCAACCGGCTAAACTCCGCGGTGATAAAAAATAATTTTTCTTCAAAAGAAAAGCATCACTATTTTTTTTCTTTTTAACCCCAATAGAAAAATCTGTAAACCATACGATTTTTTTTTTTTTACCCTTAAAAAAAATTATAATTGTTCACGCACAAAAAAAAAGGGAAAGGAAAAAAAAAGTGAACCAGCTCCTTCAAACAATGAAACAGAATCAATACAATTTTTTTTTTCTTTCTTTTCTAACATCAAATTGCATTATCAACACATCTACCATTAACCTTTCATTGTCTTCTTTTTTTTCCTTTAACTTCATTGCATAAACAGCTTGCTCATTCACACAAAATATATTCACTTTTACTACCATCGTCACATCTACACATTTCCATTTTGTTTATTTACTTTTTTTTATTTATTTATTATTATTATTATATTTCTGTTTTCTTATTTGCATACATACATACATATATTTATTAATTCCCTTCCTTCTGTATGACTGATTTTGAACCATATTGTGATCCTATAATATCTTTGGTACAGGACCCGAATTTGAGTAAAGATAAATTCAAGTCTTCTCAGCTAGTTAAATTAATCCAGAACATATCAGAACGAAGAATAAACAAACTATGTTCCACGTCATTTGTCATACTACAAACTTTAGAAAATATTCAATTAAAATTCAAAAGTTGGGAGTTCTTATCGTTGGATTTCAATTCAGATAAACATTTCACTAATGAAGATGATCATATTAAAGAATTTAATGCCGGTATAGCCAATAAAGTGATTACTGCATGTACTGAAATTAATGTTAAGATTGCTAAAATATCTTCTGATGTTGACATCATTAGTAAAAGCAGTAAAACATTAACCCCACGGGATTTGATGAGCGATGCAGGCACAATGTTGACCTCATTGCTACTACGAATTATCAAGATGAAGAATGAGGTTATTGAACAATTAAGCATTTCATATTCCAAAGCAAGATTAATTATTATTGGGGAGGAGCTAGAGATGTGGGAAGATGAACAGACCGTTGCATATTATAAAGATTTCATTTCTACATTACTTAATCAACTTAACGACGCTATCAAAATGGACGATTACGATTCGAAATATGAGTGTTTGGCCGTGATTAATGACTTGGAAAAAATGTTTGAAAAACTTAGAATGGAGAAGATTATTGATGAAACAATAGAGGAAAGTAGGATTGAACAAGAAGAACATGACTACAATTTCGATTCACAAATGGATACGCTTGAATCTCAAGTTGATTTCTATGTCAAACAACCATCTAGTCCTCCAGATGATACATTTTCCGAATATTCCACATTTTCAACATCACCACATTTACCTATGGTTCGCTCAATCACCAGTGCTAAAGATCAAGACTTGGGTGGTTTCCAAGGTACAATTACGGACGAATTACCATATTTAATGACTGCATTCAGTGCCGCTAGAAACATTAACCAAGATGTTAAATATTTTATGGCCAAAGGGAAAAACTCTAGATAAATAGACTTTATAACGTGTTTTCTTTTACTTTTATACTATTATTTATTTATTTATTGAATACTTTGTAATTAATTAATTATCTATTATAAAAACAACACCTGCTCAATGTAGGTAGGTTTTAGGTTCCTGGAATTTCAAAGCTACTGAGTTCCGTCTCTTATGGTTTCTAAAATTATGAACATTAACAATCAGCTCATAACTATTCAAATCACATATCGACACCTTTCTATTTCTTATAGCTTCCAATGAAACAAATGACGAACTGGGTGATATCGTCTTACTGTCAGGCTCACTATGACCGACTTCGCTATTTGTGTATATCAAATAAGCAGCACGAGGAATACTTGTGGGAGTGGTTGAAGATTCAACCCCTAATGAACATTTTCTAGACATTAACGAAATGAAACGAAAAACTGGAAAAAAAACAAACAAACAAGTGGTATATTTATATGAATGTGAATAGAGAGGTGTGGTTCCGGAACAAACGATGATACTGCCAGATAACGCTAATCTGCAAATAAAACAAGCAAGTGGAAACGAAAAAGATGAACAAACTGACGGTTGTTTCGGAAATGCCTTTTAATATATATTTTACCAAAAATTTTTTACAGTTCCAGATGAGACGTATTTATAACCAGCACAGATCAAGAGATTCTACCTCCTTTCAATTCTGTAACATGAATATTATATATCTGTGAATCATAATTATAATAATTTCAATAAAAAAAAACGGTGCATTTATGAGATTATTATTTTTTTATTTTTTATTTTTTGCATTTCCAGAAAGAATAGGAAATATCTCCACTTGATGCATATTTGCAGCATTTTTTTTTTTTTAAAGATGCACAAATTTACTTTGAGTAAATGTGACATGGTTACTCTATTGATAAGAAAAAGCAGGCATTATTTATTAAGAATTAGTAGGATTTAAAAACAAAACAAAACAAAAATCTATCTATCACGAATTTTGCTTAATCAAATAATTATAAGCATCTTCAACTTCCATTTGAACTTCTTGCAAAGACCTCAGTTCAGCTCTAACCCCCATAAACCAAATCAAACCGTTCAAACCACCGGTAACCGCTATTAATGTGGTTACTAACAAAAAGACTACCGAAACCCAAGCAGCTGCATCCACAACAAACACAATAGCTATATGCATACCAACAACAACCATAAGAGAAACAACAAAATGCAACTTTCTCCAAAAGAGTTGTAATGGAATGGTGAGTTTTCGATACTGGGAGATTTCCGCCAACAATTCTCTATAAATAGCTTCTTTCTCTTCCACGGTAGACTCTTCCACATGGTTTTTATCATTCTTGGAAGTAATTGCCAAATCAACACTATACGCAAAATGGTCAGAATAAGAACAGGAAAATGGAGCCGGTAATTTTTCAACAAATTTGACTTTTGCGTCAATAGGAGTTATATTAGAAGGATCAATCAACGCGTAGTCTAAACGACACGCCTCCCATAAAGGTCTCTTTTCTCTCCATGTATTAAGTCTCGAATTACACGTTACTCCAGCAAGTAAGATCTGATCTTCCAACGACAATTTTGCAATTTCATCATTAGGTACAACTCTGTCTTTATTCAACACATTCCAAGAGTCAGCTAAAACCCCTTCAACAGTGAAGAGCTTATATGGTAATGAATCCGGTGTCGAATTCAAATCACCAACTTGAATCACGGCATACCCAGCTTTCTTCAACATTCGTACCAATTTAGCAAAATCCCATGCCTGGCATGCTCTATGTGTCGAGTAACTGGCATCACCTGGTCCATAAGGTGCATGCATATGTGAATTCAACAACGCAATCGGTTTGATATCTAGATGATGTGGTTGAAACATAGTAACGGCGATACTTTTGCCAACATAAAAATCACCTCTGAAAAACGCCGACGGTCTACCATTTATCGGGAACCGATAAAGAAAGGTTTCCGAAACAGGGATCTTGGAAAGTACCGCCAAACCAGGCCCACTAATGATACCCGATTTGAATATCCTTCTATACGGATATCTCGAACGACAAACCAGATCCAAATAATTCCAATCCTCTTCACACCAGATCTCCTGTAGGGCAACTATATCATAATCATCATCGTCAGTAGCTGGATTAGCTAGTGAGTCAGCGATAGCTTTCAACCTCTCTTTTCTGAATTTGGAAATGAATTTAAGTCCCCATGTGTTGAAAGTAAGTAGTTTGATTGACTGCTGCAGCAGCTTATTGTCTTCTTTGAATTGCTTTTGATTGATATCCCGTACACTCATGTATGTTAGGTATGTTTATGTGGGCATATGTTTTTCTTTTTTTTTTAAGATTTGGTAGGCAAAGAAAAAAAAGAAAAGAAAAGAATAGATAGATTATATATGCGTTGTTTCGCTTTCGTTTTTTTTTTTCGTTGTGTTTATGTTTCGGTCTCTTGTGTAAAAACACGGAATTGAAATATTTTTTTTTTTTTTTTGTTGTTTTTATTTTTTTCTTCTGATTTTGGTAATTCAAGTTCATGATAAACAACCATGACAAGTAAAATAGATGAAGCGTTCAATAGTTTCCAGGAACAGATGAGAGTGCTTGAAGAAATCGAGACTCGAGCCAAGAATGACGATTTCAAAATCATAGAAAAATTGTCCAAAAAAGAAGTACTCCTACGTCAACAAGAACAAGAACATAAACAAGAAGTTGAAAATTTAAACAATCAGAAAACACAACTAGATGATAGACTCGATTCTTTGAAACAGAATAAAGAAACCACTAAAACAAAATTAAACGAGGCGTTGCTGTCTTTGAGTCAACAGAAACTGAATATCAATGAATTAGTGGACAGAAAAGATGAACTAAATAAGATAGGATCAGATTTGGAATCCGATATAACCAAACTAAACAAAGCCATAAGTGAAGGTATGCAAGAACTCACAAAGTCAAATGACAACATGTCATCACAAATCGATCAAACATTACCGGAACTACAAAAATACGAGAAATATACGGGTTTGAAGATATCTGCTATAACCAGTCAATTGATATGTTTTATTTTCTTCAATCTTGACCCGAATAATTATGATAGAGAGTTTAAAGTTGAGTTGGATTTGAGTGGAAGTGAAATCAAGGTGGAGAAAAGTGATCCTGAATTATCTGGAGATAAAGTCAAAGTGTTGACGGATGAATTTAATAAAACGAAAAACTTGGGACGATTCTTGAAAGAAATTAGAAATTTATTTAAAGATTTTGTACTGTATTAAACATTTGTATAATGGACTGTAATATATTCGATGCCAAAAAAAAAAACATTAAAAAAAATTATTGTAGCTTTGTTTACTATACCCATCAACATGTCATCGTTAGAACCACAAACAAGAGCAAAAGTCATAATTCACACCACGAAAGGATCCATAGATATCGAACTATGGCCAAAAGAATTCCCACATACTTGTCGGTTATTCTTAACTGACTGTCTTAACCAGAAATTGACCAACTTAACATTCACCACCACTTTAAATAACATAGAAGTACCCAATCCAAGTAGTTCAAAATTCCAGAAAGAGACCAATCTGAGAGTTAAATGCAAACGAGGGTACATTGTTGTCACTGGTGGTCTGATTTTTATTAGTCTAAAAGAACTTCCGCAACAAGTTAACAATATAATTGGTAAAATTAATCAAGAATCGTTTTATAATGTATTGAAAATATCACAAGGTGAGTTGGATGAAGAAGGGAATCCATTATTCCCAGTGACGATTGTATCGAGTGAAGTTGTGATTCCATATTTTGATGATTTAGTTAAAGAGGTTATTTCAAGCGAAGAGCCAGTTACGAAAAAACCGAAAAAGAATATAGTGGCAGTTAACTATGACGATGAAGATGATGATGAAGAAGAAGAGGGGGAATTTAGTATTAAAAGCGCTTACGATCTTAAGAAGAATGTGGGTGGTAACACAAATGGTGACAAAGAAGACAAATTGGAAGTAAAAGTTGTCGAAGAAAGAGGAGAAAAAGAAAACAATGAAGAGGAGGAAGAAGAGAGTGAGAATGATGATGAAGAGAGTGAAGAGGACGAAGACGACGAAGAAGAACAGAGAATTCCGATAGTTTTCAATAGAGACCCGACAATCGATTCTCCGTATGATGCATATCTTGATTTAAACGATGCTGAATCTATAACGTATTCAACAGTTAAAGCGCATAAATTTATAGTCCACTCAAAATAAATGTACTATACGGATTGAAGGAAATCGAATGATTATATACATCCATCGATCCGATTGATTATATCCCCTTTGTTTTTCCACTACACACATAATTTTTGATGCCGTTCAATAACAATATTTTCTCTATTTTTTTTATATTTGTAGTTATTTGTCTATAAACCAACTATTGTATTTGTTTTTTTTTACTATAATGATATCACAGAATGTAAACCAGTAAATCATGAACCCGTTACAAAGAAAACTCGTCAACCCCAATCGTGACAAGAAAAGACCTTCCCAGCAAAAGTCTTTATTGAATTAAAAACCTTGATAATACAAATTTTAAAACCAGATTGAAGAAATAAATAAATAAAATATGAAGCATTATTATTCTAATTCAAATCAATGATTGAAAGTTGCCTGGTTGAAAGCAATGTAGAATCTAATTCTTCATCGTGTTCTTCTTCAATAACAACTAGTGGTGATAAATTGTTACCTCCCATGTTTGGAAGTCTACCATTAATTGTAGATGATTTAGCATTTAATCTTGGAGATGAGACTGGAGAAACATTTGGAATGATAAATGGTTCAGAAACTTCAGTAGATAATTGTAAAAAGTGTTGACCGTACATTGTATTTGATATATTTGTTAGTTTGTAGTTAAGTAAAAATGAAAAGAAAACAACCAAAAAACTGAAAAAAAACTTGAAGGGAAATTGGCTGTTTATTTATACACTTTTTTTAATATGCTTTGTTGCAAATTTTTTTTTCATATGAATAAAAAAAAAGGGCAAACGAATATTTTTGATTAGTAAACAGGACTTTAACCACCGAATATTACACAAAGCAACACCTCATGACTCAGCTTATATGCAGTAATATGGGGACCGACACCCAAACTTCAATAATAATTTTTCGGACTTTTTAAATTAGCCATTTTTTTTTTTTGATCCCACGGTTAATGGGAACTTTTTTTTTCCAATATGACTGAATTACATCAACTACGATGCATAATACAATATTTGTGACCATAACCTTCTTATCATTATGAACACTGCTTCCCCTCTTTTTTTATTTGCTGGTGAAAATCACAACGTGTGTTTTAGTTATAGCCCACTCACAGTTTTTCTATATCTTTGAAATTCTTCTTGACCTTCCTTTTAGAAAAATAATTTTTTGTTATCTTTGCTGTACGAAAATTTTTGGA
This sequence comes from Candida maltosa, assembly GCA_030582995.1. Lineage (NCBI taxonomy): Eukaryota > Fungi > Ascomycota > Pichiomycetes > Serinales > Debaryomycetaceae > Candida > Candida maltosa. The sequence continues at coordinate 50,238 of JAKTXQ010000049.1, forward strand.
AAACAAAACCAAAAAAAAAGTGATGTAAGATGATTCAAATTACGACTCATTTTCATGCATATAGGTAAAAAAATTTTTTAATTGGGAGTTACACTTTTCTTGTGATTGTGGTTACAATTTCGTTTCGGTTGTACCCATCGTTAAACTCCTATTATTTTTTCCGTATATTCTATTTTTTTTTAGCGCGGTCGGATTATTGTTTCCCCGTATGATTATTAATTTTTTTTTTCATTATCTTGACCCAATCTCATCTCTTCAGTTCACGGGCCGTTGTATTTTTCGGCGTATTATTAGTCAGAATTATTTGCAACATATGTTGTTGTTTTTCATTATGCATACAAGCCTTACTTACTCACTATTCGTACCAATGCAACTATCGAATGATTAATCACCACTGTTACATAAATAGCATCAGAAGAAATTTACAGATCGATTTTTTTTGTATTTTTTTAAATGATGAATGTATTATTAATAAATTAGTACAACTTATACATAACCATTTTAAGCAGCAACTTCAGCTTCGGCTTCAGCAACAACTTCAGTTTCAGCAACAACTTCTTCTGGTTTTTGTTTGTAAGATTTGACAGTTGGAGCAGAGATGATTTCATCTTCATCTTTAGCTTCAGCAATTTTAACAGCATCTGGTAAAGCTCTTGGACCGAATCTGTTAGCAGCTGGGTCTTTCATAATCTTAACTTTGATACCCAAGACACCTTGTCTCATCAAAACGTGTCTGATAGCAATATCAATGAAGTCTCTGGTTGGTTGACCAGAGTGGATCATGAAACCATCAGCGTATTTTTGGGATTTAGCTCTAGCAGCTCTCAATTTACCAGAGATGACAACTTC
>JAKTXQ010000050.1:0-14560 GCA_030582995.1 Candida maltosa
ATATGAATTGTTTTTGATGTTCGATTGTGAATGCGTTATCTGTGGATTGTTTGATAGAATTGTTCATTATATCAGAATTATCCATTCTTTTTTTTCTATTGTATGCACTAAATACTAATAAATTTTTTTTTTTTTTTTTTTTTTTTTTTGATAAAGCGATGGCATTAATCATTGCAAAATGCATCTTCCAACAATCACATCATATAGAAGTAAAGATGACTTAAAACTACTAAAAAAATGGTTTTATAATCATGATGAACTTACAGATAACCGAATGCAAGCGGTGAAGAAAGTCAAAGCCTGGTCCACACGAGGAAAACTCCCACACGGAATTGAAGCTACTTCATTTTTGACAACCATTACACTTAACGATTCCCGAGATAAACAGACTGATTCAAACACTTTGCAACTATCATATACCATGGCATTGATTAGATTTGTGAATGGTTTATTGGACCCCTTCCAACAATCAAATTACGCGATCCCCATGCATCTACTAGCTAAACAATTGAATTTACCAACATATTTCGTTGAATTGAGACATATGGGTACCCATGAAAATCTACCAAGTTTGGATATTTTACGAATTACTTGTTCGAAAGCTTTAAGCTGGTTATATGAAAATTACTGGAATCAATTAGATGAGGAAACAGAAGAAGGATTGGTAATCTTGGACGTTTTTCATTTTAGAGTCAAGCTTGCGGAGACGAGATTCAAGAAGTATCAGATATTTGATAATTTGAAAACCTTCAAAAAGATCAGAAAACAAGATTTGAATAAAGTTTATGAACCTAATGCAACTGATGAGACAGCTTTGGCTTATCATAAATGTTTAGCTGACATTATTGATTTCGCTAATGTGAATTCTGACTTGTTTATTACTATTTTATTGCATAAACATTATCTCATTTATCCTGAATCCAAAGTTAAGGATAAAAAGGTGAAATTTAATCCGTTGATTATAAAGTTGTATCAGCCATTACTTGATAGATTGAATATTGATTTTAAAATAGAGTGTTTCAACAGGATTATAGATATTATAAACGGAAAGAAGAAAAGTAAATTGGAATTGAAATTATATAAGAAGTTTGGGTTTGCCGAATTGTCAAATGAGAGTGAAACAATACAATTAATGGAATGGTTATCACATCTCGTCCATCTAATTACACACGACGATTTATCTAGTGAATGGGGTGATAGAAATGTGGTGATAAATACACTTATTGGTCGTCTTAAAACTGTGGAACTGGTGGTTGCTGAACTGATGCTTTCAAATTTTGCAACCATATTGTCCAAGGTTATTGAAAGTACGAAAGGTGTTGATCTGGAAATTTCAGAAAAATTAGTGAAATGGCATAAAGAAATTGAAACTATACAAGAAACCAAAAAGGCATTTGATATACCACCATCATTGGATGAATTATTGGGATTGCCATCTGGAAAACGACCACTTGAAAATACAGATAACGAAGGTTCTGTGAAAAAGGCGCGTATTGATGATAATGAAACGTATTTGCTAACACCATATGATGACTGGAAACCTACACCATTTGGAATATCTAGTTGAATATATATAAAAAATATCGTCTCGCACTTGTTCTTATCTAATCAATATTTTTTTTTTTTTTAGTTTCAGTTTTTTTTTCCGTTGATTCACGACAACTAAAAATATAATCAGGTTGTGGATGCGATAAAAAAGTCACAACGGTGCAACGAAACCACCTATCAAGCAACGATTATATATATTTTTTCTTCTTTACTTCTTTCTCTTTGTTTTATGTATAACAAAAAGAGTTGTCTTATAATACTTCAACTATATACTCCTAACTACACTAAATCACAGATAAATTTTTCTGAAAACCATAAAATAAAAAAAGAGAAAGAGAAAACTCCAGGAAAAACCAAAAACCTATAAATCATTCTTTAATATTCAACTATTTTTTTTTTGTCATTACAAAATAATATTAATACTTGACTCCTCCCCATATTCCCTCACTAAACTACATCAATATAAATGAGTCCTCAATGGATACCACAAAACATCCAGAAACGATTGCTCCTCTACGTTCTCCAACAATTATCACTATTTTCCGAAATCGATTTACCTAATCTTGAAGAAGTTTCCTTAAACAACATCGTGCTAAGAAATGTTGCCATCGATCCAGAAAAGGTGGGGAAACTACCTGGATGTAATTTACGATATGGACAGATTGGGTCATTGGAACTAAATACAATATCCGGTATCAGTGGCGTGAAAATCGATCTTGATGATGTGGAGATAGTAATCTCACCTGATTTTGACATCGAAGAAGATATTGCCAACCATGTGGCGTTTCTGCTAGCTCAGAGCACAGCCGATTTGGCAAATACCATTATGTTGGATAGTGAAGAAGATTATGGTGATTTGGAAGGAGTGATTAATAACGAAGCCGTGTTGGATGACGACGAAGAAGAAGAAGAAGAAGAGTCAGACGAACTTAAATCAAAGGCGAAAACACGAAAGAATAGTTCGATTTCAAATAATAAACCATCAGCATTAGGAGGTGTCATGCAAAGAGCGGTCGAAATGGCACTTCTGAGATTACAGATAAATATAACGAATTTAAAGATAAAATTAGTGACTGAGTTGACAGACCTTCTAATAGAAATTGACTCGATTAATATAAACAGTACTAATGGAACAAGGGCAGTGACTATACTTGGAACTAGATTAAAAACCTTAAAGCCACATGTGAATCCTGGGGAAGTTGATGAAAAACCTAGTCTGGAAACCGAGACTACAACTGTACCTGCCAACGATACTACTGATGATGATGATGATGATGATAACACAGATGAAGATGATTATGGTAATGAATCTTTAATGGATAGTATGGTGTTTACTCACGAAGAAGCTAGTTCTATCTACATGAGTGCTACATCACAATCTTTTGAAAAATCCACCACTTCACAAAATATTGATGGTGTTGATAACAAAGCTACCGATACACAAAAGGAAAATAAAGAACCGCCAATTATTTTTTACATGAATGAATGTTCTGTGGAATTTGATGGATTGTCTAATATTTCAAATTTGGAAGTCGAAGTGGATACGGTGAATTTGGCATTTACACCATTAACACCAACATTAATTTCCATATTCAAAGGGGTTACCAAAAGTCTTAAAATCAAATACTATCAAAAGAAAAAGCAAGCTAAAAGCAAATTATCTCAACGAAACGATAAATTCCCACAATATGCCGATGAAAATGATGATGTGGCTGAAGATGATGCAGTAAATGACGATGGTTCTTCAAGTGATCCATTTTTCAACAAACTCAAGGTTAATAATTTTATCATAAGTGCAACTTCGGCATTGAATCAGAATGGTGAATTCACCAGCAACAAAGGTATAAATATAATTTTCTCCAATATCAACGTTAAACAGAAAAATGAATTGCTTCTTTATGGAGGAATCGAGGCGGTCAAAATTGTACGAATTGATGACGAAAATATATTTGAGATCTTTCAGTTTGAGAATCAAAATTTGTCATCGTCATCCTCCAGTACTGTGAATACAACTACCAAAGCAGACGTGCGGTTTGAAGTATTTAAGAAATCTGAAGATGCGGAAGATTTAGAAGTTACTGTGTTAATGGCTAAAAGTGCCAAATTTAGTCTAGATCTTCAAAGTTTATTGATTTTAACAAATTTCCTAAAAGCCATGGGGTCAATTTATGAAGAGTATAGTTCATTAAAAGCTGTGATTGATAAATGGGGGTCAGAAATTAGCAGATTAGAAAATAAAATCAACGACACGACGAAAAAGGCAGTTGAACATCAGTTTATTTTACAAACTGCGTCAATTTTCATGAATACGATCGTATCTCCGGATTTGCTGTTGCAATTGATAGTTTTCCCAATCAAGTTTAATTTATTGCAAGATCAATTAATCATATCCAAAATTTTACTCAACTGCATTCAGGATAATATTCTGGAAGAAGGTGTTATAACTATCACCGATATAGCATTACTGACAAAGATGAAAGATTTTAAAAATTTCTTACAGTCAAACACATCTGGTAATTCCCATGCGTTACCACGTCAAGCAACAATCAGTTCCAAAATGGATTTGAGTATCCAGAAAATATTAATGAATTTATCAATGGAAAAACTCAAATTCATTGGTGATAAAGTCAAAAGTTTCCTAAATGAATTTACTGAGAAGTCACCTATTCAATCAAACTCATTAGAAAATTCATTTGTGGAGGAACCATTTAAAAAAACCAGTCGATTTGATGGTTCGTTACTGATGGCGTCGTCAATGCCATATCCTGGTTCAAGACGTACCGGAAGAAGAATGGGACTTGGATTGAATAATTCTCCAAGTCTATTCTTAGGAGCTTCCACGAGATTCAATTTAGCTTCATTCCAAATATCAATCAAGGATATCATTATAAATATCACAAATGTGTTCCCTAAATTTGGTGATTTGAAAATTTCATTTAGTGATATCATATTCTACCAACTCAAGCAAGATTTCTTAGGACACATGTTATCCGTTGGTATTGAAAGACGAAAGGATGATTTAATTGAAAGCGTTTTACATCAATATCAAGACACACCAATAGATAAACTAAAATTCCCATTATTGATGATAAAATGTAAAACCAATGAAAAGGTAAACAAAGTTGAAATAACTGGTCGAAATCTCTTATTGGAATATTACACGAATTGGTTACTTTTGATGAATAATGATGATTCAATAATTGATGCCATGGAAGAAGAAATAATTGAAAAAGTTACTCCTTCATTCAACTCCTCCAATCCGAACAAATTTGATATCAGATATACGGTTTATGATTGTATGATTGGTTTAACTCCTGGTAGATTAAACTGTAAAAGTTATTTATTGATTGGCAAAGGAAATTCCGATTTATCGTTTGGAACACATCAATTTTATATCAAGTGTTCATTTAGAGATCTTTCATTGATTTTGATTGATGATATGAAAAATCGCATTATCAGCAATGATGATGATAAATCACCTCCTCCTAGTCAAGTTCCGTGCGGGTATGCGGAACCATTAGAATATTATTTGAGACTGGGATTCATTCAAGTTGGGTCAGTTAATGTTGCCCATGTGGGAATCACTTTTAACACCGATATTGAGGATCTTCGAAAACGAAATGAAAAACTAGGAATTAAAGATAATATATCATTGGTTGACTTGAAAATAAATTCTGATGAGCATCAAGTATACTTATGTGCCGATTCAGCCAATACATTAATCCAATTGATCAATGATTTAAAACTCCCATTGAATTTCCAAGATGAAGATAAAATGAGAGTTACAGTTCCTGATGGTATTAATATCACGGAAAATATCGATACCAATATGTTTAAAGATTTGGAAGAAGAGTTTACCGAGTTGGTGCTTGACGAACAAGATAATCCAAGTGAAAGCAGCTCACAAGAAGCATCCTCGTTGGTATTTGAAGAAGAACATTTTGAGAAAAATACGAGATCCATATATGAAACAGGACATGTTGATCCGTTGCGGATAAACATCAATTTATCCCAAACGAATATTTACCTTCATGATGGATATGATTGGAAAGATACTAGAAAAGCGATAAGAGGGACAGTTAAGAAATTTGAAAATCAACACAAACAACAACAGCAAAAGTCAGATGAAGAACATGCGAAACCTCAAGTACAGTTTGAAGATACACCAATTGATGAAGATGGAGGAGATGATGATAATGCAGCATTTGAAGAAACGTTATTTCAATCGATTCATATAACAGCACCTCGTCAAACCAATCCTATCGATATGGCAGCTAGTATCAATCAGCAGATTCAGAATGATACAGAAATTCAAGATATTAACAAGTATGAAGAAAATGTAAATGACGGGAAAACTTATAAGAATTTGAAACTTCGAAGATCGGTCAAACATAAGATTCTCATTGACTTGAAAAATATCGAAGTCGGGGTTGTTGTGTTTTCCACACGAGATCCTCGAAAAGATAAAACTGACCCGTCAATGACGCACGAATTGTTAAACTCGGTTGATGTACGAGTCGGAACCGTTGATGTTTATGATAACGTCCCTACATCAACATGGAATAAATTCTTGAGTTATATGAACATCTTGGGTGAACGAGAAATAGGTACCAGTATGGTGAAAGTTTCAATTCTCAATGTTAGACCAGATCCAAGTTTAGTTGCAGGTGAAGCAATTATGGATGTTTCCGTATTGCCATTACGATTACATATTGATCAAGATACACTTGAATTTTTAATGAGGTTTGGGGAATTTAGCGATGAAAGATTCCAATTGCCACCGGATGAACCTTTGTATTTGCAACAATTTAGTATATCATCAATAAAGGTGAAAATGGATTATAAACCTAAAAAACGTGATATTGTTGGTGTGAGAAGTGTTAATTTGTTTATTTTGGATGGGTCTTCCATAACACTTCCTAAAGTGAAATTATTTGGTTTGGCAGGTGTACCAAAAATTGGTGTTGGTTTAGGTAATGCTTATTTACCAGTTTTCCAACTGTCTCAAGTAATTGGCATAATATCTGGTATATCGCCTTTAAGATCGTTGGTTAATATTGGTGGTGGATTTAAAGATTTGATTGCCATACCAATTAATGAGTACAAAAAGGATGGTCGATTGTGGAGAAGTTTAAGAAAAGGTGGGGTGGCTTTTGCCAAAACTACCGGGTATGAATTGTTAAATTTAGGAGTTAAATTAGCTAGTGGTACTCAAGTTTTATTAGAACAAGGTGAAGAGATGTTTGGTGGTGAAGGTTCGTCATCGAGAACTCCAACTGCCAATATGAGGAATCGAGGTAATTCAGATGCATCGGAAAAATCTCTCCCTACAATTGATGAAATTGGCGATAGAAACTTGTTGCAAAGTTCCCAAATTTTAAACAACGCTTCTGCCAAACTTGCAAATCATGACATTTTGAGTAAGAAGCTTTATTCGAATCTTGAATTAGATGAAGACGATTATAGAGTGAATGGAATAGATAAGGAATTGTTGAGCAAATCCATCTTTTTATTAGCTCCATCAGAACAACAAAAGAATAATAGTAAATCCGATGAAGAGGAATATGATATATTTGCTGTGGAAAACGTTGAGGAACTACAAGAGAAAATGATAAGTCTTTATGGTCGCCAACCAACTACAGTTGAAGATGGATTGAAACAAGGATACAAGAGTTTCAATAAAAACTTGCAAATCACAAAAGAAGAATTTATCAAGTTGAAAAATAAATTAGATTCCACGGATAATTTCCAAGATTCATTAGTTACGGTATTGAAAAACTCGCCAGTTATATTATTACGTCCAATTATCGGATCTACTGAAGCAACCGCGAGAATCTTGATGGGAATAGCTAATAAGATTGATGAAACCAATTTAGTTGAACTTCAAGATAAATATAAAGAGTAGGTTTGTGTTTTTTTTTCAGTTATTAATGTATGATGTAAACGTTTCTGTCGTGCGACAAGTAAAAAAAAATTTCTTTTTCGTGCAACATCTTCACAAAGCAAAAAAAAATTCACCACAGCAAGAAATGCCGAAACAATTAAAAAAAAAAATAATTTTCTTGACAGTTGATGAAGAAGAAGTAAAAAAAAGTTTCTTAAATTATGTAATTAAATGATAAAGCTAATCTTACTATGCTTATCTGTAAATGTTGTAATTGGTGCCATTCCATATCTCCAGATTTTATAACCTAATCTAGTAAAAAACCCCTAGAAAATTTAGAAAGAAATGGAATGGCAAACCAAAACCAAATCCAATAAAAAAATTTTTTCGTCTTTGTCGTTCCTCATATGCACAATTCTCCTCTTTTGTACTAGTTTGTTTGTAGGTGGAGAGATGATAGATGAATAGAAAGAAACAATGAAAAAAAAAAATGTAGAAAATCCGTGCCCAGCGCGGCATTCCAATATTAAAATTTTGTTTTTTCTTTTTTTCGCTAGTTTTTCCGATGAACCATCTTGGGCAGTGATTGTCTTCCATTATATATATGTCTAGGGGGAAAGATCTATTTAGAAGTTACCATGTAGTGGTTCGTGTCTTTCTATGGTTACATTATCCACATGATGAAAGCCTTCTTTTTTTTTGGTTGGTTGATTTGCGCTTGCTTAACAACGAGATGTTTTAGTTACTTTGCATCCAAATTTCAAGATTTTTTTTTTTTGGTTATCTCTTGAATGAATAAGAAAACCTGATGATTAAAAAACGCCCTATGCAAGTAAGTAAAAACCCCATCTCGAGTTTTTTTATTGTAAAAAAAAAAAAAGAAATGTTTCTCCTTTTTTTTCATTATTTTTATAAAAAGGCATAAGTATTCTGGTGAATTATTTTCATCGGATATCTCATTGTATTTTTTTTTTATTTCCTCCTCTTTTTCTCCTTTCTCTTTCTCTTTTCTCTCTTTGTAAGTGATTCAGCCTTTGCCCCGCCTATGTCATATTACTTGTTAAAGCATAACTATAAATCATACCTTCAATCAGTTCATTAATTAGTTGCAAACTAAAAAAAAAACGCTACTCAAACAAATACCTAACTCTTTAACATGAAAACCCACTCCGATAAAGATTCAATCGTTGAATTAAATCCTGAATATTATCAAGATGCTTCTTCCTCAGCCGACTTGGAATTGGGTACTAAAGAAAAATTACAAGACCTAGGTGAACAAGAAGCCCATGAAGTTGTTCGTTCTACAACTGAAGAAGAAAACTCTTCGAATCTTACCTACTCCCAAAGATTGAAAATTAGATTCCCTTATTATAAACTTGCTTTCCATATCTTTCTTGCCTGTTTTTTCACCTCTTGGTGGTTATCTATCGTCATTCAGAAAAAACATAGACATCAATGGTTGATTCCTACCGTTATTTGGGGGATGATTATGGTGAGGTTAATCACCTGGCATTGCAGAATTTTACCATGGTTGTTACTGAAAGCTAAGATAGTCTGGGATTTTTTCACCAATATTGTCTACAAAGTCTTAAGTAAAAGATGGCAAAGATTAATTGCTGGTGCCACTATTACTGTTGCGGTGATCTTATTAGGTACTTTTATTCCTTCTGAAACTGATTATTCTAAAAGACAAGATAGAGCCATTTCCTTTTTCGGATGTGTGGTTGCCATTTTCATGTTATTTATTACTTCAAGAGCTCCAACTAAAATCAACTGGAATCCTGTTATTGGTGGTATGTTGATGCAATTTATTGTTGCGTTGTTTGTGTTAAGAACTAAATGTGGGTATGATGTGTTCAATTTCATCTCTACTTTAGCTAGAGAATTGTTGGGTTTTGCAAAAGACGGGGTTGCATTCTTAACTAATGCTGATGTTGCTAATTATGGTATGTTTTTCTTTTCCGTTTTACCAGCCGTGGCTTTCTTCGTTGCCTTTGTTCATATTTGGTATTACTTCGGTGTTATTCAATGGGCGATTGGTAAATTTGCCTATTTTTTTTTCTGGACCTTAAAAGTTTCCGGGGCTGAAGCCATTACCGCTGCTGCTTCTCCATTTATCGGTATTGGTGAAAGTGCTATTTTGATTAAAGATTTAATGCCATTTTTAACCAAAGCTGAATTGCATCAAATTATGACTTCCGGGTTCTCCACCATTTCCGGTGCCGTTTTAGTTGGGTATATTGGTTTAGGGTTGAACGCCCAAGCTTTAGTTAGTTCATGTGTTATGTCTATTCCAGCTTCTTTGGCCGTTTCCAAATTGAGATATCCAGAATTGGAAAATCCAATTTCTAGTGGTAAAGTCATGATTCCAAAACTTGATAAATCTGACAACAACAATGACAAAGAAAAGAAGGATGACAATCATGAAGCACAAAATGTGTTGCAAGCATTTTCCAATGGTGCTACTTTAGGTTTAAGAATTGCCGGAACCATGATGATTCAATGTTTGTGTATTATTGCCCTTGTTGCTTTAGCCAACGGGATCTTGACCTGGTTTGGTAATTACTGGAACATCCCATCTTTGACTTTGGAATTAATGCTTTCTTATTTGTTTTACCCGATTTCCTTCTTATTGGGTACTCCTCGTAACGAAATCCTTCATGTTAGTAAACTTATTGCTTACAAATTTGTCCAAAATGAATATGTTGCTTACAACTTGTTAATGAACGAAGCTCCATACAATGAAATGTCCAAGAGAGGTACTTTAATTGCCACTTATGCTTGTTGTGGATTTGCCAACTTGGGTTCATTAGGTATTACATTAGGGGTTTTGAATACTTTAACCAATAATTCAAGATCCAAAGATATTTCTCAAAGTATCATGTCCGCATTATTCTGTGGTGGTATTGCTACTTTATTATCTGCCGCTATTGCTGGTATGGTTATGCATGACTTAGATTCCTTTACTGGTTAATCTATAGAGGTGCCTTTCTTTTTCTGTTTAATTATAAATGTATATATTATTATTATTAACTTTCACATACACTATGAACAATTTTTGTAATTGCAAGTATTAATTTTTCCACCACTTTATTTGTGTCGACTAGATTATGGGTATTTAATCGATCATAAATATTCGACAAATTGATATTAGGCGTATCAAATGCTTCACCGAAATTGATAACCAATTTTAGTTTTTCCTTATAGGATCCATATAAAATAGTGCCACCTAATGATGAAAATTTGCCCTTGTCACAAAATTTCCGTTCCAATTCCACCTTTTTCTCCACTTCCATTTTATACTGTGGGATAGATACCATACTTGATCTTGTACTGCCTGGTTGTGAAGCAAGTTCGTTGATATCTTTCGAAAGACAGAAGGAAACACTTCTAACAAGGAATTTCAACTCATTTTTGTATAACGTTGGTGAATCGATTAAATTTCGTAATGATCGTAACGACAAAAGATAATTCAATACATAAACCAATGAAAGTTCTTGTCGTTCTGCCAAGTTGATGATAAACTCGTTTCTTTTGTCACTTTTCAAACTTTTATCTTCATCTTCAATGGTATATAAATTCAATCCTAAATTTGGGAATCGTAATAAAATTCTAAAATAAACCTCGGCCAATTGATTATACTTCTTGCTATTTTCAAGTAATGACAATGTAACTAAGTTAAATGCAACGTATCGGTAATAATTCATCACATCGACTAAATTTATGGAACCATTGGTTATCATATTCATAGGAATTTCCGGGTCGATGTTATCTAAAAGTGGCACGATTAATTCTGACTTGCCTAATTTATAAATCACTTCGTTAAAGTAAACAATCAAACTGATATTAGTGTTATTACTAAGCAAGTATAATTGGACAACTTGCAATATAGCATTATACGCATTTGCAAGACTCGGGTCGTCGATTTCGTCAACCAATAATAATGTGAAGGTTTGGAAAATCAAATCCTGGACTTTATTTTGGAAAATTACTGGAATATTCCCCACATTGTTGAAAAATTGATAAACTAGTTGACTTAATTCTTTGGTGAAATAAACTAATTTAGACGCCAATGGAATCGCTTTGTTGACAATGTTTTCAATTTCATGGGGTTGTAAATGCAAGTATAAATTGCTAAACACGAGTTTCAATTTATACAAAATATGTGTCAATTTGTATATTCCTTCCAACCATAAATATTGATACTGATCTAATGGTTTCTCAGTGAATAGTTTCTTGATGCTTGTTAAAAACTCGTCATAAGCTTCAATTCCTGATTGAAGCAGTTCTGGGGTTGATTTGATTGAAGAATTGGCTAAAAATCTAGGTAAAATCGATTCAATGGCATCAATCGATCCACGCACAATCACATCCTCTGTTGCGAGTTCTGGCGTCTTGTTAATTCTGGACATGACGAGTAGTAGTTGTTGTTGTAAAAAAAAAAAGAAAATCCTGGTGGTGGTGATAAAAGAGTTGTACTTTTTTTTTTTCTTGTTGAATTATTAGTGTGACACACATATTAAACTTTTATTAAAAACCTATATTTTTTATTTTTTTTATTTGAATTCATCCAAATGTTTCGTTAACCTGTCGACATAACTATCGATATCAATGTCAACTGCTCCAACCACAATATTCATACCTTCAGGAGAAGAAATGACACTAAACTGTACATACGCCAGTAATCCATTATCTTGACTAAACCAACATGGTAAAGGTAACTTGCCAATATTTGAAACTTCAACTGTTGCTCTTGAATAAACACCAATTTTACTTTTGAAGTAATCACCAATATTGATATATTTCAACATCCCCGCCATATAAAATGGATTCCTAGTTTCAAGATCTAGATATAAAGAATCAGTTATATTCCTCATGGTTTGAATAGGGTTTGAGATGGGCTGAATAGTCATTTCCGATGTGGCCACAGCAACTTGGTATTTATCTAACGGATAGTACCGTCTTCCATTTAACGGTGTAGTGGTTTTCATAGCTTTATCTGGATATAATGTCTGGAATGTTTCCAATGTTTTAGTTAAAAACCACGGAGTGAATTTGGTCGAACATGAATGGGTGAATGATATGATGTTAGCTAGTTGGTCGGCAGAAACATTGATGATCCTGTAACTCACATGTTGCCTAGGTTGCACTGGTCTGTCACTTTGGAAAACTGGATAACTGGACCGGGAAAATAAATTTTGAATCCATTTTGGCGTTAAAAATACTGCAAGTGTAGAAATAGTAAACCATAATGATGGTTTGTATAATGGACAAACATCATCAACAGAGTCTGGCAATGATATCACCTCATCTCCACTATTCAACATTTCTTTGAATTCAACATCATTACCTAATTGTTCAAATTCCGCCAATAAATCTTTATGGAAAAAAACTCCGCTATTTCCATCAAAAAATCCATGATTACAACATAAAGTGATTCTGTTTCCTTTAATAAATAATTTCCATAATGGCTCTGAACAATTCATTTCAAAATAAATCGAATTCAAAAACTCGAAAAATGTGGGTTCAATGTCATATTTTGTAGTCTCCACAATTGAATCATAAGTAATTGGAATACTTTTCAACACGTAATCTTTGAAATCATGTTCATTTTTAGTTCCAAAAAAATTGCATGCTAGAATTGGATTCTTGGATACGATGTTTGATAATGCTTGAGATAACTTTTCTTTAGTTATTTCAAAAGGATATTCGGCAGTGACATTGAAATTCAGATAATATTTATTCTCAGTACGACAAATTTGATATCGTTCAAAAAAAGACGCTGGTCGTAATGAAGTCATGGTTTTTGGACAAAGGATGTATGAAAAAAAAAAAATTTCTTGGTTTTTTCAACAACAAAAAAATCGTGCTCGTGGCGAGAGTCGAACTCGCGACCTTAAGATTATGAGACTTACGCTTTAACCAACTAAGCCACACGAGCTAGTACTCTTCTTATATTATCTCTTCTACAAAGATCGTACAGATACAATTTAAAGTTGCAAAATAGTAATCAACCCACCATGTTTTGTTAAGACGTCTAGTTTGGCATACTATGGCAGCTCTTATTACGTGATAACGTTGAAAAAAAAATAACAACGTCAAATATTATTTTTTTTTCATTTTCCTCCCCTCCCCCCGCATTATTCTCGACCAGTTTGACCATTTTCCGTAAAAGAAAATTTTATCATATCTTGTGGAGTATTATTATTTTACCTCCCTTCTGTGGTGGTGCTCGGAATTCATCATCTTTAAAATCTTTTTGAAAATCTAAAATGATCTATTTTGTAGAAATTTGGCTAAAAAATAGAAGGAAAATAACTTTGATCTCCCCGAAGTTTTGATTGCAAAAAAAATTCCAATTACATTAAAGTCAAAAAAAAATTGAAAGACCCGGATATACAACGGATCTTAATTCTTTCATTTTGGAAAATGTGGAGACAATGCCGAAAAAAAAAACTGTTATTTCGTTTTATTTTTTATGTCAATATAATGATCGGTATAATCATTTTTTGTTTTTGTGTATGTGCCTTAAACTATTTGTGGGTGTGTTGAAATATTTAAATTGATCCCATTCCCCCCAACAAAAAATACAATTAAACTAGATAATTCCTGTTCAAACCCATAAAAAAAAGAAAATGCCTGCTTTGTTTACTGAAGACCCGAAACATATTTATAAAACACTTGAAAGATATTATAGTGATGCCACCAGATTTCTTGAAAGTGTACCTCTCCCACATTCGCAAGAACCTGGTTATTCGGCAGTTTACAGAAACAAACGTTCTATTAATAAATTATATGATTGTCCATACCCAGGGTTAGACACTTTATACAAATTATTTGAATTGAGTGCCACCATGAATGCTGATAAACCAGCTTTAGGTAAAAGAATCAAAAACCCAGATGGGACTTTCGGTGAATATGTTTTTGAAAATTATGGGACTGCTCGTCAAAGAAGAAATAATTTAGGGTCTGGAGTTTTCTTTATTTTGGAAAATAATCCATACAAAACTGATAGTGAAGCACGTAAAAGAATGAAATATGATGTTGATAAAATTACACAAAACTAGAGAAGAAAAAAAAAACGCGAAATTTTTTTTCACTCATTTAATTGTTGATTACGTAATCCTC
>JAKTXQ010000050.1:22222-42454 GCA_030582995.1 Candida maltosa
GAATTTTTTTAAAAAAAAAAAAAAAAAAACTAAAAAATAACTACCGACAATCATCATGTCTCAAACATTGAAAAAAAGAAGTGGTGGAAATGGTAGTAGTAGTGGTAAAAAATCATCTACTTACTCCTCCAACATTGAATTTGATGATGATAAAAAGGATGAATTCGATTTAGATTCAATTGTTGCAGAAAAGGAACCAGAATACAAGTACTTGGCTGCATTAACTTTGGTCACTCTTCTAGCAATTTACACGAGATTTACCAAATTGGCAACACCAAGCAAAGTTGTTTTCGATGAAGTTCATTTTGGTAAATTTGCTTCCTATTATTTGGAAGGAACTTATTTCTTTGATTTACATCCTCCATTTGCCAAATTGTTAATTGCCTTTGCTGGTTGGCTTATGGGTTACAATGGTAAATTCAAATTCGATGCCATTGGTGATTCATACATTGAAAATAGTGTTCCTTATATTGCTTACAGAGCATTACTGGCTATTCAAGGTACCGTGACTGTCCCAATTATGTTTTTGACCATGAAAACATTAGGCTTTTCTGTTGCTGCTTGTTTATTTTCCAGTATTATTGTTTGTTTCGATAATGCCCAAGTTACCGATTCAAGATTGATTTTGTTGGATGCCACTTTGATCCTTAGTGTTGCCTTGACTATGTATTCTTATGCTAAATTCTCCACTTTTAGAAAACAACCATTTTCCAACAACTGGTGGACTTGGTTGCTTGCTACTGGTGTCTCATTGTCATGTGTCATTTCCACTAAATATGTCGGAGTTTTCACCTATCTCACCATTGGTATTGCTGTTGTTCACGAATTATGGATCTTATTGGATTACAAGAAAGGTTTGACTTTACAACAATTTGCCAAACATTTTTTTGCCAGATTATGGGCTTTAATCATTGTTCCATTCTGTATTTATTTGTACTGGTTCTACTTGCACTTTGCAATCTTGAACAAATCTGGACCAGGGGATAATTTCATGTCCAGTGAATTCCAAGAAACTTTATTGGAATCTCCAATGGCTGCTCACTCTAAACAAGTCAAGTACTTTGATCAAATTGTTATTAAACATAAAGATACCAAAGGATTTTTACATTCTCATAAACATGACTATCCATTACGTTATGAAGATGGTAGAGTTTCTTCCAATGGTCAACAAGTTACCTGTGTTGTCCAAGATAACGGACTTCAAGATCCAAACAATCAATGGGAAATTATTCCAACTGTTGAAAACGCCAACAAAAATACCAAAGTTTACACCAATGACATTGTTAGATTCAGACACGTTGGTACTGGTGGTTATTTGTTAACTCACGACGTCGCCTCTCCATTAAAAGCTACCAATGAAGAATTTACTGTTGTGTATGACGATGCTGCTGAAACCCGTTACAATGAAACTTTGTTCAGATTGAGATTAAATGTGCCAGGTTCTAATCCGAAAAAGGGTAAACAAAGAAAGGAAATCAAAACTTTGGCAACTGAATTAAAGATTTTGCATGTTGATACCATGGTTGCCATGTGGACTCATAATGATGAACTTTTACCAGAATGGGCTTTCAAGCAACAAGAAGTTAGTGGTAACAAGAAAATCCAAGAAAAGGAAAACATTTGGTCTTTTGAAGCTATCACCAACTTGCATAGTGCCGATCCTCGTGCACACTATGTTCCTAAAGAAGTGAAAACCTTACCATTCTTGAAAAAATGGTGGGAATTACAATTATTGATGTTCCACCACAATAACCAATTATCATCTGAACATCCATTTGCTACGCAACCAAATGAATGGCCATTGGCATTATCTGGTGTTTCCTTCTATAATGATAATGTTGAAAAGAAACAAATCTTCTTTGTCGGTAACATTTTCGGATTTTGGTTTGAAGTTTGTTTCTTGTCTATTTATGTTGGTCTTGTATTGGCTGATCAAATTACCCGTCGTCGTAACTACTACATCTTGAGTCAAAAGGCAAGATCAAGATTGTACAACACTTTAGGATTCTTGTTTATTGGTTGGGCAGCTCATTATTTCCCATTTTACTTGATGAATCGTCAAAA
Organism: Candida maltosa; assembly: GCA_030582995.1. Classification (NCBI taxonomy): domain Eukaryota; kingdom Fungi; phylum Ascomycota; class Pichiomycetes; order Serinales; family Debaryomycetaceae; genus Candida; species Candida maltosa. The sequence goes on from JAKTXQ010000050.1 coordinate 24,287, forward strand.
ATTCTTACATCATTATTTGCCAGCACATTTAGTTGCTGCATTGTTCTCAGGAGGATTGGTTGAATTTGTTTGTTCCAACAATTCTGCTAGACCAAATGGTAAACCTCCAGGAGTTAACAAAATCAAAATCATTGCTGTTGTCAGTATTTGTTCCACAGCAATTGTCTGGTTTTTCTTCTATTTTAGACCAATTACTTATGGTGACACTTATTTGACTCCAGAACAAATCCAAGCAAGACAATGGTTAGATATTAAATTACATTATGGTAAATAGAATGAATATTGATAGCGGTTCACTTGTCCATCTTGTTTTTATTTTATTTTATTTTTGTTTTATTTTTATCAGTTAGTTAGTTGTATAGCTTTACTATGTGTCTTTTTCATTTTTCAATAAATGAAATTCTGTACTTCATTACATATTATTAAAAACGGATCTGAATCTAAAACGAGAGCCGCATGTAATTATCAACGTTTTTATTTTTTTTTTTTTCTAAAGGCATTTCACATACAAATCAAACTCTCCAAAAAAGAATGTCTGTCAAAGCATATTTAGTCAATTTGAAAAGTAAATTAGACACGAATGCATTGAAACTTCCGTATACTTTTGTTACCGGTAATCAATCGGCCGATATGGATTCGGTAGTAAGTGCATTAACATTTGCTTACTTTTCCAATTTACGTTCCTCGGACCAGTACGTGATTCCGTTAATAAACATTCCCAAAGAAGATTTGAAATTGAGGAAAGATATTGTCAAGTTGTTATCATACCATTCAATCACCGAAGACCTTTTATATTTTGTTGAAGATTTCGAAAAAATCGCTGGGAAATCTACTGAAAAAGTTTTACTTAATTTAGTAGATCATAACAACATTCAAGGTGAAGAATTACATAAAGCATTCAATGGAGGGAAAGTGGATACAATTGGGATCCTTGACCATCATGCTGATGAAGGTGAGTTTTTGAAAGCTGATCCTAGAGTTATCCGTACTTGTGGTTCCAACTCATCTTTAGTATTTAATTACTTTTATGATAATTTTTTCCATACCGATAAAGACTTTTTAAGTAAACAAGTTGATGTTTTGGAGTTATTATTGGGTCCATTGTTGATTGACACGTCTTGTATGACTCAAAAAGTGGAAGAACCAGATACAAAAGCTTTCGATGCGTACAAGCAAGGATTATCCTTTTCTTCAGGTTTCCAACAATTGTTTGTTGCCGAGAATGATAAGTCTTCCATTGAAAATTTTCATGCCACTTTGAAATCAGCCAAGAAAGATTTTAGTGGGTTTTCATTTATGGATATTTTGCGTAAAGACTACAAACAATTTACTTTTGATAAAGGTGATAAGGTTGGTTTCAGTTCTCTTGGAAAATCATTTAAATGGATATTTACAAACTATACCAAAGAAGAAATTGAGAAAACTTTAGGAGATGCTTTAAAAGTTAACAATATTGATTTATTGGTTATGTCTGATTCATTTAACAGAAAAGATACTAATCAGTACACTAGGGAGTTTGCCTACTACTACGAAGTACAAGAAAATAACAGATTTAAATCTTTGGGCGAACGTGCTCAAAAAGATTTAGGTCTTAATGATGATATCTACGGTTTTGACAAGATCGATGTTACGTATCAAGCTGTAAACGAAAAGGGTACTTTCAAGTTATTTAACCAAGGAAACACCGCTGCTTCAAGAAAACAAATCGTCCCTATCGTTAAAAATATCCTTGAATCTGACAATGAAGCAGAAAATCATTTATAATAACTTACATAACTAACTAGATAATTATTAGATCCCCCCATAGATAGACCTTGTATTGACTTTGGTAGTTTCGCATTTATCTCTCCCAAATCTTGTAGGAATGATTTGGCAAGTTCCGGGTACGGTACTTCTAATAATTCAAAATCATCCTTTTTATCAACTTTAGCAGTTACCAAAACTTTTAAAGCATTTCGGTAGACCTCTCCATCAATGCTAATATTTAATCCTAGATTCATTACCCATATATAAGTCTCGCTTCCATCTATCTCGATTTTAAATTTCCTAGAAGCAGATGAATTGATTTTATCAACTATCGAGTTATAAATAAACAACCCAGGATTATATTTCTCTTTAATCGTACTACCATTTTTAGCATATTCAAGCATCACTTTCCATTTAAGTATTCGTATCACATCTTGATATAGTTCACCAACTATATATTGACATTGACCACAACAGACTGAATCTCCTTGCACAACGACTTGCTGGTTATGTCTCTCAAGTAAATAATACCCACCAACAATCACGGTGTTATTATCTGGCTTTAAATCCCCTTTGTAGTTCTTTTTATGTTCCTCATGATTTTCTGGTTTATGACAGTGCCAAAAATCCATCATTTCATACCATAATTCAGACGGCAGATCTTTAAAATTGTAATTCAATGAGTCAATCAAAATAGATGAACAATTTTGACATACAAATTTAAACTCATGACGATGGTTGATCTGTGGTATTCGATCAAGATCTTTACACGACCATTGATCAATTGATTGGTTTGTGAATGGAATAGTTTCATGCTTGATATCCATTAGCTTAATGGAAAATGCCAATGTATTGTTGGCCACCTTGATCCCGACAATATCTAGTTTGGAGATGGGGATTGGTAATGAGATGGAGATGGGAGAATCTTCATTTTTGATTTGTATATTGATAATCTGGGGTGAAACCAAACCCAACTTTAAAATGTCAGCAAGAACAAAATTTCCAGGGACATCGATTATTACGGAGATTGAATTCAACCGTGGTAAATATTCTGTGAAATACATGGATGTAAAAGATGATGGAGTTGATAAATATTTTTTTTTGTCTACAATATTTCTTTTGACTTCTGATTTATATGCAGGAGATACCGCGAACTTAAGAATACGCGTTAGTTTTTTTTTTTTTTAAAAATGAATTTTCATTTTTCTTTGTTTTTGTTTTTTGATTTTTGATTTCCAATCAACCATGTCATCAATATTAGACGAGATAGAAGAAGGTATAGACGTTTCAAATTCACAAGCTGACACAAACGAGCAAGCTCCTTTGACCACAACAGAAGAAAATGCTGAAGATTTGCTTGGTTTGGATAAACGTATTAAATTGAAAACTAGAGCCAAACTTGCTAAAATAGATAATCAAAGAATATTCAGTCCCAATGGTTTACCTTATATTGTGAAGAATCATGGGAAGTTATTACGTACGATTCAAAAAAATGATAAAAAGTTCTATTCCAATTCACGAACCAAATTTTCCCGAAACCAAAAATTTGAACATGAATATGATAATCTAAGTTCGGTATTACAGTTCTACCAATTATGGTGTCATGGGTTATTCCCGAAAGCAAATTTCAAAGATTGTATTCATATGATTAGATCTTTGAGTTCCAAATCTCCACAAGTAAGGTTGTACAGAAGAGAATTAATTGATATTGAATTACGTAAGTTGAAAGTTGCCAAAGGTATTATAATAGATGAACCGATTCTGAATGAGGATAATCAGGTTGAGCAAGAACCGGTACCCGAACTACAACAAGAACAAGAACAATCATCAAACACCATCCCATCAAACGATATCAATAGTCTTTTTGTTGATTCCAATTCCAACGAAGATTTCGGAGCCGTTGACACGCTATTTGTTGGTACAGAAACCACTGAATTTCAACCAAATAATCCAACACCTGATATCAATGATAAAGACCATGACTCAGATGATCCTTTCAGTGATAATGATGATATTGTCTTGACTCATAACCAGCAACCCCCTAAAGCTGCCACCACCACCACCACCACCACGGTTGACTACCCAGAAGAAGAACTTGAAGTTGATCTTGAGGAAGAGAATATGGATTGGGAATTGATGAAAGAAATGGGATCATGATGATTTTTTCTTTTATTTTTTCTGCTTTTATTCATTACATACAAATATATATTTTCCGGAACGTACCAGCATGATTGAAAATGTTTGACACTGTATCATCACTGATTTCTTTGTATAAATTCATTGAAAATAAACATATCAAAAACCCACCACTTCTCAAGTATACGTCAATGTATTTCCTATCAATTGGTGGACCACTTTTTTTCACAAGCACAGAGTTGTTCCTGAAAAATGGCAACAAAATCCCTTTGTTGTAAACAGATGTACCTTTATTGTTTTTGTATTCAATACCAAATTCTGACATAAATGCTTTATAGTGGATTGAGCTTTCAAAATGTTGGGTAGTAAAATTTGTGCCATGAAACCCGATTACCCGAGTCATAAATTCATCTTGGGTGTTTTTACGTTTCAATAGTTTGTTAAAATATTCAAATGATTCTGTTTCCACTTTTTCTTCATTGCTTGGATAAAACTCTCTCTGGATTTGATATGGTTCAGCAATTCGTATTTCCAAAATATACACGAAATCAAATTGATAATTTGTTGCCAAAATTTTGGACAATATAGTGGCTGCCTTTTTTAGTGACCCGACGGAAAACAAAAATTGCCATAAATCTCGTTCTTTGACTAATGCAGTTGACGTTTCTTCTTTGGAAGTTGCTGTGGAAGCACTTTTGGATTTTGAACTACTTGGACCATATTTGATAAATCTGTAATTGTTATTTTGAGAATATCTCCCTCCAGATCCATCTTTTTCAAATACAAGCGAGGATTTACTACTAGTAGGACGTCCAATCTGTTTCTGCAATATCTTCAAATCCTCATTAACTTTGAAAAAATCACTATTACCCGATTTAGGTGAAAACTTGGCAAATTTACACATGAGGTCGATTAATGGCGTTTCCAACATTTCCATAATCTCTTTAGCGACAAGCTGTAACACCGAACAGCTTTCTTCGTTGAAAGAATCTTTGGGGAATCTATCAAAAATTGCTAGTACTCCAATAACCTCTTGGGAACATGTGATTAGCGGAACTCCACACCAAAATCTAACATACGGAGAACTAATCACCAATGGATTACACTTTGTTCTCCAATCTTTTGACGCATCTAATAACATGAAATATCCTTGAGATAGTATAGCATGTGAATCAATTGCAATACATCTTGGAACGAAATTAGTATTAAGCATAGTTTCAATTTTGAAATGGCATTTGTAATTATCAATAATCGATAGTGACACTCCAGCGACTTGGAAGTTTTTGCGTAATCTTGAAAGACATTTCTTAAATAGAAACATTTCATGCCAATGTGGTAAATCAATATACTGAGAAACTGCATTTAATCGGGATGGTTCATTATAACATTCAGGTGGTTTCATGTATCCTTTATTGGGCATACATGGAGGACACGGGACTTTGGATAAGTTCCATTTACCTTTTGAATAGGCATCAATAAAATGTGCCTTTGTCAGTGGCACCAATGTGAGCAGTAATTCATCTGGGAAAGTTGTTATTATACTTATTTGTGGTGTTTTTGTTGGAAGTAACCTAGACGAACTAGACAAAGCGGGAACTGGTTGGATTTTCTTCAATTTTCTATTACGCGTAGGCAGGTCTCTAATATTTCTATTAATCATGATAATCAGAAAGGAAAAGTATTGGAAGTTTGAGTAAGAGACAATGGTTTATCCAGTTGTTATGATTTTTTTTTTTTTTGGTAGAGGTTTGTTATGAAATTGTTTTGCAACTTGCAATTTGTACAATCATAACCAAAAAAATAGAAAAGCAGTTGAAGAAAAAAAAAAAATAATGCCTCCCAATTATATTATGCTCGAATCTCTATACAATCACTATTTGGCATCTTTCATGTCTTCGTCTTTGTCCTCTTTACCTTCATCGACTTTTTCTAAATTTTCAGATGTTTCAGCTTTGGCTCTTTCAGCAGCTTCTCTTTCTTGTCTTGCTTTCTCCTCTTCCAATGATAATCTCAATGCCATAGCTAAATCAGGATCCATATTTGGATCGATTATATCCGCACCGCCGGCGCCGCCAAAGAAATCCATATCACCTCCAGCACCACCACCGAAACCACCGTCTTCCAACAAGATTGGAGATGAAGCAACAATTTCATATAATAATCTTGGACCAGGGGACACTGTCAAAAGATATGAATTGTCGTGATTATTTATAGCTGATTGGAATTTTTCTAATTTTGCAGTATTCACACCTTCTTCTCCGAAATTTATAATATCAACAGCCACATTATTCTTCTTCATCTTCTTAGCCAATTTCTCCAATTCTTTTTCTGTTTCCTTTATAGGACTTCCAACAAAAATAATGATTCGTTGTTGTTGGACTTTATTTTGACGATGTTTTAATGCTAATGCTGCCACTTGGATCCCACTGGAAAAGTTATTTTCACCATGGATTTTGGTTTCATGAACCCCAGATAAGATTTTCCCATAATCTGTAGTTAATGTTGACAAAACTTGTGGGACATTGCCTCCATATGCTAACACGCCAACGGTATTTTCTGGGTTTGAATTGATTTTGTTTTGGAAAATAAACTCTGTAGCCGTCAATTGTGCTTCGTATCTGGAGGTTAAGTAATCACCATTTCTCATATATTCTGAGTTATCAATGGCTATCATAGTCGCTTCAAGAACCATCTTGTATTATTTTATGTTGCTTTATGAAGTGGTTGGAAATTGGAATTTATGGAGTACGATTATTATTAGTTGCCACTGTATTTTTTTTTCCACCACCAAAATAATGAAGACAAAAAAACCAAATTCGAGATTTGGCAGGATCGGTAAGCACACGACCGTAGTAATCTTGAAATTTTTTTTTTTTTTTTGTTTGATTTCATAATTCTTTTTTTATGGTTCTAGGAAAGTATTACTATACCAACAGACATGGGCTATACAAGGAAACAAAAAGAAGCAATACTAAACCACTTGAAAAGCGAGAGAGATAAAGTGGCGAAACGGAATGATGAATTAAAGAGAAAATCTGTGGATCAAACTTACCAAAAAGTTATGCGACGATTGAACAGTGTTAGTGTTACGTTATGGGATGTTAAACTAAAAGATATTTTCCAACTTGAACGAACGCAGAAGGTAGTGGCCAAAAATTTGATCAAAGATATACAAGATATGAAACGGAAAATGCGAAAAGAATACACAAGAAGTCTGCCCATTCGAAAATAATTATTATACATAAAAAATAAATAATATACAAACTAATGATTAATGTACAAAAAAAAAACTAACACTTTAAGCGTCTTCTGGAATATCGTCATGGAAATATTTACCTTCAGTAGTTTCAGCAATGATACCAGCTCTGATACACCAATCACCAAAAGGTTCACCTTCGTTTCTTTCCAAACTCCATCTTTTGAATAATGTTTTCAATATGTCTAAAATTTCATCTTCCTTAATGGAATATCTGTAAATTTTATTCAAACGTTGACCATGGTGACCACCACCTAACATCAAGTTATAAGCACCATAAGCTTTACCAACTAAAGCAACTTCGGCAACCCATGGTCTAGCACAACCGTTAGGACAACCAGTCATTCTCATGACAACAGAGTCATGTCTCAAACCATATTCTTCTAAAGCTTCTTCTAATTTGGTGATCAATTCTGGCAAGTATCTTTCAGATTCGGCCATGGCTAAACCACAAGTTGGGAAAGCAACACATGCAGCTGAAGATTTTCTCAAAGCGGAGAAATCAGTGTTATCCAATTTATATTGAGCCAATAATTGTTTGACATCGGCCAAATCGTCATCGGTAACCTTGGAAATAAGAATATGTTGATTACCAGTCAATCTAAATTCACCAGATTTGTCACCACTTTGCAAGTATTCAGCAATCTTACGTAACCCGGTCTTTTGTGGTAATTCCGGAGTATCTTCAATTCTACCATTTTCAATAAATGCAGTAAAATGATTTAAACCATTTTCATCTTTACACCATCCGAAATAATCAATATTGGATTCAATCTTGAATGGTTTTGGTGCATCCAATTTGTAACCCAACAATTCTTCAACTTTAGACTTGAAGACTTCGACACCTAAATCATCAATGGTATACTTCAATCTAGCATGTTTTCTATTAGTTCTGTCACCGAAATCTCTTTGAACCAACATGATTTTCTCACAAACAATGTGGACTTGATCTTTACTGATGTATCCCAACATGGAACCGGTTCTTGGATAAGTCTTTTTGTTGTTATGGGTGGAACCCATACCACCACCAGCTAAAACATTGAATCCAATAACATCATTGTTTTCAACAATAGCAACCAAACCGATATCATGAGCATAAACATCAACATCATTGTATGGAGGTACCGTAATAACAATTTTGAATTTTCTTGGTAAATAAGTAACACCGTATTGTGGCTCAACATCAGCCAAGACATTACCGGCAACTAAAGTTTTCTTTTTGGTTGGACCTTCTTTACGATTTTCCCAAGCTTCTCTATAACCTGGTTTATCACCGTCATCTTCACCTTGTAACCAAATTTCATGATAGGCAGTGGTTCTTGGTAATAAGAATTCGGAGATCAATGCACCAACTTCAGAAACTTGACCATGGATTTTAGCATTGTGAGGTAATGCGGAAACCATAACATTTCTATTAACATCACCACAAGCAGCTAAAGTGTCCATCAATGCAGAGTTCATTCCTCTAATAGCCGGTTTCAAGTTGTGTTTGACAACACCATGCAATTGGAAAGTAGCTCTAGTGGTTAATTTCAAAGTACCATTTCCTCTTTCATCAGCCAATTCATCCATTTTCAAATATTGTTTTGGAGTAGCAATACCACCTGGTAATCTAACACGAACCATAAATGCGTAAGCTGGTTCAAGACCTTGAGCTTTACGTTCGTCTCTAATATCACGATCGTCTTGCATATAAATACCATGGAATTTAGTTAATTGTTGATCAACAGCGGAAATAGCACCAGTAGATTGGTCATTCAATCCTTCAACAATCGTACCTCTAAGGTAGTCAGATCCCAATTTCATATCTTCGTTGGTAATTGGTTTTGGTTCTTCAACTCCTTCGACATTGTCGACACCTAAAGCAGTCCAGATTTTTGGAATCCATTCGTTATAACCAGTGGAAAATCCATCAGCATCTTGGTCGTCACCTAAACCAATTTCAGCCAATTCAACACCTCCATATAATTTCAATTTGGCATATAAATCTTTTGCTGGTTTATTATAGTAATGCTTATCTTCCTTTCTTGGCCAATATTGAGAATCACCTAAACCGAATACGGAGAATCTGACTCCAGACAAATCCAAATCAGTAGTGTTTTTAACACCGTCCCATAATTGTTTACCATTGGTTGGGAATTCACCTTGACCTGAAGTAGAAGTAACAAAAACAATATTGGTTTCAGTTGGTAAATCTTCAATTGATAAATCATCCATTTGCAAAACAACAGACTTCAAACCTCTACCCAATGCTTGTCTATTAATTTTTTTGGCGACAGCTTCAGCATTACCACCATCGGAAGCGAAAGCAACGGTTAATGGTGGACCAGACAAACCTTGCAATAATTGAGCAAATGATTCATCAGCAATTTTTTGTTGTTTAGTTTTGGATTCAGTATTAGCAGTTGAGGTCAAGTTTCTTGACAACAATGGATCTTTGGAAGCTAACAAAGTTAATCTGTTTTCTCTTTCCAAGAAATCAGACATTTGTTTTCTCAAATTAGATGAATCCAATTTAAATGTTTCAGTTGGGTTTTCAATAGTTGGGTCATATCTGTACAATGGCCAGAATCCACTATCAACAGCTTTCTTGGTTTCTTGCAACACAGTCAAAGTGTTGTCAGATTCACTGTTATATGGCAAGTAAGCTAAAACCACCGATGGACCATTGAATTTTTCGGCTTCAATGAAAGCTTGCAACACTTGGGTATAAGAAGAGTAAATGGCAACAGATGCAACATAACAATTACCATAGTTCATAGCGTACAAACCAACATCTTTCTTACGGAAACCATTAACGACTTTATCTTGGGATTTTTCAGCATATGGTTCAGAATCAATGATCAACATGTTGATATTTTTACCAGAAGTTATCACATTGTGTACACCAGATGAACCTAAATCATAAGACCAAGCATCAGAACCAATTAACCAGTTTTTCTCGGTCTTGAAGTATTTGGATAAAGCTAACAATTCACGTGCACTATCCGTTGCTTCATCTGTTTTCAACAAGTCAACAATCTCAACAGGTAATCTATTCTCAACTTCACCCTTTTCTTGGATTTGGACTAACCATTGGGAAAGAAGATCGATTGTTTTCCCGTTGTCGATGGTGTGGAGACTGTTCTGTCTGATTGCCTTTTGTACCAAAGTAATCAAAATATCTTGTTGTTCGTGGTCAAACAAAAATGAACCGAAACCAAATTCCGGATTAGTTTCTGTACCTGTATTGTTTGCTTGGAATTCATTTAAAATGTTTAAATTGTTCAGGTTAATTTGCAGCAATACTTTGACGTAAGCTTGTTCCAAATTATGAGCATCGGAAACAGCTTCAACATATTTTTCGTATCTGTTCTTGGACGATTTAGTAGCTAAAATAGTGTTAACTTTACCCAAGGACAAATTTTGCACTGGAGAGTCGGATCTAACATTACTCAACAATTTAGAAACAACATCGGAATAGTCAGTAACATAACCGAAAGTAGCAGATACAATCTTGGTGAAATTTTTCAACATTTGAAATTTGGAATATTCCGCAAAGAAATCAAGTAACAATGGTGCAAAAGTGACAAAAGATGTAGTTGATTGTTGAACAATGGAGATTGTTTGCACGGTAGAAGGTATAACATTAAGTAACTGTTGTAATTGGAATGGCTTGTAGACTTTGACGTTGATCAATAAAGCGTTTTGTTTGTTGGCAGCATTAATCAATTCTTCGTTGATTTGACCCAAAAACAAAATAGCATCTTGTTGTTTAGAAACTTTATTGACAATTTCAAATGGTTTAATATTGAATTTGGAAACCACACCGTCTAAAGATAAACTTTCCAAAGCTTCCAATAATACACCTTCAGATACTTTGATAATCTTGTTAGATTGGTAGTCTGTTGGAGCAAAAAAGTGGAAAACTGGGGTTTGTAATTTGGTAGATAAATTGTATGCCAAATTGGAAAAAGTATAAGCTTCTTGTGAAGTTTGGGAAACTAATATTGGGAAGTTTAAATCTCTCAAAGCTGTAACAATAGCATAATCAAAATTGCTTAACTCGACATGTGAAACAACTTTTGTGGAACGGAATAATTCAGATGAAAAATATGGTAAATTTTGTAGAACAGTAACCCCATCAGTTGTCACAGTCACAATGTCTTCAGGAACAGCTTCTTCTTCTTTTTCTTGTGGTTGTTGAGTTGATGTTAAATATTCCTGTACATTAGCATATGGTTCATTTGAGTTTATTAAAATGTTGGCTTTTGGTAATAATTCAGTAAACGACGAGTTGACTGATTTAGCTGGTTGAGTGACAAACACAACACCACCAATATTGTGTATCACCTTAGCAATTGCTTGTTCTTGACTTAAACTCATGTTAATGAAACTAAATTAGAAAAAGAAAAGGAAAGTGAAAAATAAAAATAATGCCAAAAAATATGAAAAAAAAATAAAATAATTATATTAATAAAATTTTTTTGATCAGTAATATATTGGAGTATAAGTATTAATCTTAATTTTTTGGAGAAGAAGATGTCTAATGATAAAAATAACATGCAGGCACATTGATAAATTGCGATCTGTCACGTGAAAAGTGCGTAATAGAATAAATTGGCTATTTGATTGGCTTTATTTCTTCAACAGGAAGTCGTAATGTCACGTGCTCATTTTTCGCTTTTTTTTTTTGTTCAACTTCGAATTTCCAGTTCCCATTGCGGGTTTTGAAAAAAAAAATGTATTTTTTTTTTTTTTCAATTTCGCAACAATTTTCCGCCACAGTTCATTTTTTTTTTGTTTCATTCAAATTCCTTCACGCGGGAATTGACTGATTTATATACCGCGGGCAAACCAGAGACAACGCTTGGTATCGGGTGAATTAATTATTAAATTAAATTATATGTAAAAATATAAAAACTGTGTTATGTATGTACTCATTCATCTTGTCTTGTGGCTTTATTAGGTGCTCGTCGCCATGCTGCATGATCTTTAGGACGATAATTTAGTGTTCCAATACATGATGTATATGGCACGAGGTGATTATATGAATCCTTACCATTTGTGGGCGATTTGATATTTGTATACGCTTTGTAAACACTAAGAGGAGTCCATTCCACGTCCCTATCGGATTTTTTCCGTATTGATTTGGGTATTTCCGGAGGCATTGGCGATTGTCCATTTAAAAACATATCTTGAATTTTAAACTCTTCTCTGATAGTTCTCCTCACCGCATCACTAACAGTTTTTGGTTCAAGGTTTGCCAACCGTACTTTAATATTATTGGTTAAGTTCACGGGACCAACAGTCTCATCACTGGGCCATTCATAAATAGGAGATGTAACAAAGTCATCAAAATCTACAAATACATTAGTCGGTGATTTGGCTAACAGCATCAGCAGAATCAGCAGGGTGGTGGTGGTAGCAGATATAGCAGTCATAGGTAATCCTGTAGTTGTGGAAGCCATTGTCGTAAGTTCAGAATGGTGCACTACGTATTCATTGCAAGCATCACCAATGAATGACTGGGGTTGGTGGAATTGATCCATTTGGATATTATTATTATTGTCCTGTAGCTCATGGGGGAGCATAAGCAAACTTTGATCATAATTAGCCGGATTAAAATTTGGTGTTACCTCGTGATTTGTGGTGGCGTCAAAATTACGTCGACCGTGGTCTTTAATATCTAGTATATTTTCAAGAAAAGTGTTGTAGTCTATGGTTGATGGGAATCCAAAATCAACTTCAGTATTAATATTTTTGTTATTATTATCCTGACATGAGTGGTGAAGCACTTCAAGATGTTGCGTATTATGATCAATGTAACTGACTAGGTCTGTGGTATCAGTTTCATATTCAGATGAAAATGATGGTCGGAACAGTTGAAGAGTTTGGTTGGACATTGAAGGCGATATTTCTATACCATTTGCATCAAAAGTTTGTTGGGGTAAGTTATGGTGCATCAAATAATCCCATTCTGCAGATGAAAAGTCAACTTGATTATGACTCGCAACCAGGTGTTCTTCAGACGTCACACAATTGGGTTTATTTTGTGATTTGTCATTTTTGGAAGTATTTTCATTGGAATAAGCATGGAAGTTCAAGTCATCGTCAAAGGATAATACCATTATCTTTACCCAAATACCAAATATAAGGAAAACAAATAAACTTAAAAAACCAGGGAGGAAATAAAAGCTGGAAAAGAAGATTTTTTTTTATAAAAAAAGTTTGGAATAAAAAAACAACTGTACAAGAAGAAATAAAAATGGTAATATCTGATAACTTAATCTAACTCTGTCTATGTCTTGTGTAAATTGTTGAATGGTAAGTAGCAAAACAAACAAAAGCAACCAACCAACACCTTGAAAACAAATCCGTCTTACAATATTTTATGTAAGGTTTTGCAAAAAAAAAAAAAATAAAAAAACTTTATAATTTAAATTTGGAAACAGTAATTGACTTTAATTTTTAATTGAAATTATATTAAAAAAAACAGGGAAAAGTTGATTAAATTTTATTGAAATAACAAAAAAAAAAAATAAAAAAGAATAACTAAACAAAAAAATCCCAACAACTTCTTTTCCAGAGAGTCTGATCGACGACAATTTAAGTGTATGATTTTGTATAAAATCAACAAAAGAAGGTCATTCAAATATTAATTCTGCTTTAAAGACTGGGAAGTTTTAAACAAAATTAAGAAAAAAAAAAGAAGAAGGGAGGATAACCTATCGACGGCAATGGTCAAGAAATCTTGTGATTAAATTTGATATGATTTTTTTTTGGTTACATGTAAGGAAAATACATGGGTTCAGAGAAACAATGCAATAGAAGAAATGAATAACATATAATAATATCTCTTAATTTAAATTTGACTTGTATTTATGAAAGTTTGTTATTTTATATAGTTTGATCAAATTGAAAAACAAAAAAATAATAATTTTTTTGCAGCCTAATTGAATCCATCTTTCAATTGATATATTATAACATGTAAATTCTAGATAAACCATTGAAGTGGAGTAATGGACTTTATCTTATAGACTTATAATTAATGAATATATTCTAAGAAAGCATAACAAAAAAATAACAAACATAACGAACGACACGGTTGTTTGATGAGTATTAGCTTTTTTTTTTCATGGAACAGTTTATCACATAGTTGTACGTTTTTTCCGTAGTCGTGTATTCAAGCCAAAATGGCACAAAAACGGAAGAAAAAAAATTTCGAAAAGTTTTTTTTTTCCAGTGACTCAATTCTCTCAATCAGTTGATTGAAAAATTCACATACAGAATTATTTTTCTTATTCTTTCACTTATTGTATTTGCAGTATTTTTTTTTCTTTTAAAAGTGTTTAAGGAAACTACAATTTCATAATGTCAATTGTCAGACTTTATAGTGCGCGACAATTACCAAGATACAGACCCCTTAGATTTGCCAGATTTAACAGTACTCAAGTACTTTCTCCAAGACAAAGATGGACAGAACTTAAAGACACAGATTTCGTTAAAGACACTAATGGAACAGAACAACCAGATTACGTGAAATTGATCTTGACATCAAGAGTATATGATGTTGTTGACGATGCTGGGACTCCGTTAACTTATGCTATAAATTTATCTCATAGATGTGGGACCAATGTTTACCTCAAAAGAGAAGATCTATTACCAGTGTTTTCATTCAAATTGAGAGGTGCTTATAACATGATTGCTCATTTGCATTCAAACTCACCAACACCAGTGCCTGGTGTTATTGCATGTTCAGCAGGTAATCACGCCCAAGGGGTGGCTTTTTCCGCTAACAAATTGAATATTCCTGCTACTATCGTGATGCCGACCCCAACTCCATCTATTAAATATACCAATGTTTCAAGATTAGGCTCACAGGTTGTATTGTATGGGGACGATTTTGATTCTGCCAAACAGGAATGTGCAAGATTGAGTGCCGAGCAAAATTTGATTGATATTCCTCCATTCAACCATCCATACGTTATTGCTGGTCAAGGTACCGTTGCATTGGAAATCACCAGACAATTGAGATTAGATAAATTGGATGCTATTTTTGTTCCTGTCGGTGGTGGTGGGTTGATTGCCGGTATTGCCGTTTACTTGAAGCAAATCGCTCCACACGTTAAAATCATTGGTGTTGAAACCTACGATGCCGATGCCATGTACCAATCCTTGAAAAATAATAAACTGACTGTTTTGGATAAAGTCGGATTATTTGCTGATGGTACTGCCGTTAAAGTATTGGGTGACGAAACTTGGAGACTTGCCAAAGATTTAGTTGATGAAGTTGTCCTTGTCACCACTGATGAATTATGTGCTGCCATTAAGGATATTTTCGAAGACACAAGACTGATCACTGAACCTTCTGGTGCGTTATCTATTGCTGGTTTAAAGAGATATATTGAAGACCACAGTGAAATTGATCATAAAGGCAAAACCTATGTTCCTGTTTTATCTGGTGCTAATATGAACTTTGATAGATTGAGATTTGTCAGTGAAAGAGCAGTATTAGGGGAAGGTAGAGAAGTTTCATTAGCTGTGACTATCCCGGAACAACCAGGTGAGTTTGCCAAATTGCAAAAACTTATCAATCCAAGAGCTATTACTGAATTTTCATACAGAACCAGCGGCGAACCAACAGCAAACATTTTTGTTTCGTTTAACGTTATTGATAAAAAGAAGGAAAAGGCTCTCGTTATTAACGCTATGACTGAAGCCGGTTATAAAGTTGTGGACATTTCCGAAAATGAATTAGCCAAATCCCATGGACGTTACTTGGTTGGTGGAAAATCATCGAGCAAACAATTAAATAATGAAAAAATTTATCAATTTGAATTTCCTGAAAAACCAAATGCATTATTCAATTTCTTGCAAGCTTTAAAGAGTGATTGGGACATTAGTTTGTTTAACTATAGAAATCATGGTCATGATATTGGTAAAATCTTGTGTGGATTCAACCTTCCAGAAGGATCTGAAGAAGAATTCCAACAATTCTTGAAAACCATTGGTTATCCATTTGTTGATGAATCAGAAAACGTTTTTTACCAAAAATTCTTAAGGGATTAGTAAACGACAATAACATTTTAAGAATAAGTACAATAAAGTAATGATATTCTATCAAATAATATATACATGTAGAAGAAGAACGTCTAATCATCTTTACGTAAAAATGCTTGGTAGGCATCCATCTTGATATTAACTCTACCACTGGCTCTCATTTGTTTCTTACCTTCCTTTTGACGGTCTAACAACTTTTTATAACGCGAAATATCAGATGCATGTAATTTTTGAGTAACATCCTTTCTCTTTGCTTTTATAGTTTCCCTGGCAAGAATTTTACTACCAACCCTCGCCTGGATAATAACTTCAAACAATTGGTACCTTAAATACGTCTTAAACCTGGTTACATATTCTCTACCTCTGGATTGTGCTTGCGACCTGTGCGTGATTGTCGTTAATGCATCTTGTGACTCACCATTTACACATAGTTCCAACTTGACAATATCTGATTTCTGATACCCGGCTTCTTCATAATCCAATGAAGCGTAACCTTTTGTACATCCTTTCAATTTACCAAAGAAATCTTCCACAAGTTGAGCTAATGGAATTTTATACTTGAGCAAAACTTGGCCAGTAGTTAAATATTCCACATCGGTTTGTTCACCACGATTGTTTAAACATAAAGTCATCACATTTCCCATGTATTCTTCAGGTACAGTCATAAGTGCTTCAACAATAGGTTCCATATAACTATCTACATCATGTTGATGTTTATTATCTGGGAAATCACCAGGATTGGTAATGATTTTGTCAGTACCGTCTCTGTAAACAATTTTATAGGGAACGGTTGGTGCGGTTAAAATAATTTTAGCACCATATTCTTTTTCTAATCTTTCTTTGAACACCGAAGCATGTAACGAACCCAAGAACCCCAATCTCCAACCTAATCCTAATGCATTCGACGTTTCTTGTTCCAAAGTAACTGATCTGTCATTTAACACCAAATTTTGCATTTGATCATCCATCGCATTGAACTCTTTCCCATCGGCAGGGAACGCTCCAACAAACACCATTGGTTTTGGTTCTTCAAACCCGGGTAATGGTTGTAATCCTTCATGTTTACCATGTTGGTAAAATGTGTCACCCACCAATGCTTCACGAGGGTTTTTCATCCCTGGGACAATGTACCCAACCTGACCCGCTTTTATATAGTCCAATGGTGTTCTATCAGGGTACATCACACCAACTTCTTTGACATCATATACTTTATTCGAATGGGCCGATAATATTTTTACACCTTTTTTCAATACTCCATCAACAACATGCACC
Organism: Candida maltosa; assembly: GCA_030582995.1. NCBI lineage: Eukaryota > Fungi > Ascomycota > Pichiomycetes > Serinales > Debaryomycetaceae > Candida > Candida maltosa. The sequence continues at coordinate 41,739 of JAKTXQ010000050.1, forward strand.
AACATGACTACCCCAACATATGGATCGTGCCAAGAGTCAACCAATAATGCTCTCAATGGTTTATTTACATCACAAACAGGATGTGGGATGTTCTTAATAATCGAAGGAATGATATCTGCCACATTCAATCCGGTTTTGGCACTCACGGGGATACAATCTTCCGCTGGTAATTCAAATGTAGTCTCCACTTGTTCTATGGCTTTAGGTATATCTGCCAGGTCCAAATCGATTTTATTAATAATAGGGATCAATTTCAAACCCATACTATAAGCAAGATAGAAATTTGCGACTGTTTGAGCTTGAACACCTTGAGATGCATCAACCAACAAAAGTGCACCTCCACATGAGGCATATGATCTTGAAACCTCTGCCCTAAAATCCACATGACCCGGCGTATCAACTAGATGTAGTAAATAGTCTTCTTTCCCGTCATTATAAAACATGGATACCGTTTGTGCTTTCACTGTAATTCCTCGTTCTCTTTCCACATCTAATTTATCCAAAACTTGAGATTTCGAGCCAGGTTGGATTACTCCGGTTAACTCTAGAAGTCGATCAGATAGAGTTGATTTCCCGTGATCTACATGGGCAACAATACTGAAATTTCGGTAATTCTCAATTGGGATTTTGTTTATTCGATCTTGAATGGCTTTTCGAGTTTGTTCTTGTCCAAGTTTGATTGTCTTTTCTTCAACTGAATTCAATGGTGGTTTGAT
>JAKTXQ010000051.1:11537-49384 GCA_030582995.1 Candida maltosa
AAACCAAAAAAAAAAAAAAAAAAAAAAAAAAAAAAAATCCCATTAAGGAAAAAGGGAAAAAGAAGGGAAAAAAAAAAAAAAAAAAAAGAAATTTAGGTGATTTTCTTATTGATAAAATTAAACGCTTTTTTACCATTTTCTGACCCCAATATATCAATGAATTCTTCTTTTGAAAGACACACCAAATCTTGAATACTTTTAACTTTTTCAATCAAGGTTAAATAATTGGTTCCATTTATACCAGGAATATTCTGGATAAAATCAATAGCTTCCTCATTGTAAGTGGCAGGATTACCATCTTCTGTAATCACCGATTTATTGGCCCCTTTATCCAATGCATTTCCAACATCAGGTTCTTTTTGAGATGCTTTCAATTGTAAGAAAATTTGTGCCGACTCATATGGCGATGAAGACCAAACAATTTTAAGTTTAGGGAACACATACAATAATCGCATTATTTTTGACTGCACTGTAGCTTGTGCATTGGATAATAAATATTCGTCAATAGCACTGTTGTTGTTGCTGTTGTTGTTTGATGTTCCAAATCTTCTAAAACTTGCTTCTGTTAATGGTTGTAAAGAAAACGATTTATTGGCATCAAATTCAAGTAACAATATTGGAGTTTCATAATACCTAAACATTTGATTACATTGAGTGTATAATCTCCCACTTTTGAAACTCTGAATAAAATCATCAACGGATTTTCTTTCAACACACATTTGAGGACTTAAAATATAATCACCAACAGTTAACATACATGGAATGACGGTAATACCAATCCGATACAACAAATTAGGTGTAGATGAGCCGAATTCTCTAGTATCAACAATAACTTGCATTTCATCAGCTTCGGTTCTGAATCTACTGCCACCAGCGATTCTCGTGTTCACCACATTATTCCTATTAATTTGAAATTTAACATTATCTTGTTCAGTGGAGAAATGTTTTGCTAATTCACTTTTTTGATGGATTAATTTCGTGAATGATTCTTTTTCCTTTTTGATTTCAATCAAATGACGTTCTTCTTCCACAGATTCTTTGTAATACATAAAATAAACTTGAGCTGGATTTTGTTGATTTATCGCTTGGTAGATTTCAATTCTTCTCAAAAAGGATAAATTCGGTTCATACATGATAATATGTGATGGATGCAATTCTTGTAATATCGAAGCGTTGTAAAAATCATTATATGCTTGGATTATAGTTTGTTGACCCTTGTTAATATGTTCAAATTTAATACTGTATTGTGATGGATCTGGATCTACCACCTCAATCACTTCCGGTTCTTCAGGTTCTGGTTCAACGATATCTTTGTCAAGAGCTTGTAAAATATCTTCATCAATTTCCACCGCTTCAAATGCTTTTTGAGTTAACGCTTGACCTCGACTAGCTGCTAATGACCCACCTCTAGTACGTCTTCGTTTACTAACTGGTTGACCATTTCTTGTAAATGTTTTACTCATGGAAAGTTGCTCGTCATCTTCATCACCGGTAGTGTTGCTGGAATTGCCTTCTAATTCAATACTGATTTTCTTAATTAATGGATTGATCTGTTTCTCCCAATTGGAATAACTATTCAACTTGTTGATCATGTATTTACGAAACCCAAAATTTTCACTCATATTTTCCAACAATTCAGTCAATTGTCGAGCTATTTTCCTTTCAGAACAAACAATCAACACTGGCCCTTGATTTTTATCTTCTTTCGCGGTCTCGTCTTTCTCAAGAAGGATATCTTTAACCAACTTCCCTAATTCCCTCCATTTAGGTAATTCTTCAAACTTATAAGTACCATCCTCTTTACCAAATGCTCTTTCTTTGGCATATCGTGCAACAGTCGCTGCTTCATTTAAGTTTAGCCACGGACTCAGATACTGGCTTATTGCTGCTTGCACCTTATGACTCGAATCAATTGCCGCTTGAACTTGTTGGTAGAACCCGATTGAATCCAAACTTATCAACTCTTTAATTAGTCCACTGATAAACCCTAAATCTTTCAAGATTTGTTTGGATGTAAAACTTATTCTATGCCAATATGGTAACAAACTATTTCGAATATTCTTGATAAAATCAGGATCATGCACATTCTCAATACTCCAATAGTCTTGATATAGTTCGTCATTCTTACGTTTCAATTCGGATAAACATGCAGCCACACATGACAACAATCCTGATTGGATTTTTTCCATCAAATATGTTGGTTTTAGACTAATTTCGTTAACCAATTTACCTTGTTTGTTTCTATCGTGTGAGCTTTTGATATTAAATGATTTTTGAATAATCATATGAAATCTTGGCCATAGAAACACATTAGATATTCGCAAAATTTTTAGTTTGGTACTTAAGGGACTAAAACCCGTGAACTGTTCTGGCTGATCAGAAAACGCTTTAATAAACCCCCAATTATTTTTATCTCTAAATAAATTAATTGCAAATGCGTCATTGGACGTCTCTTTGACACGTTCAGCATGAAACACAAATAGCCCAGTTATATCATTTGGATCAAGGGTGAATGATAATATATCGGTAATCAACAATCTTGGATTTAGTGATATCAATCCTCCCCTTTCTTTATAGATTGTCTTACGTTTATACGATTGAGAGTCACCTGTTATTACGGTAATTGGATCCAGTACACAATCATCATCATTATCGTCACTATTTTTAAGATCGGATAGTTCTTCTTGTAATCTTGTAAGTTCGTCATCGGTAGCATTGAGAATAAATATTAATCCTTTTTTAGTTTTATTGGTACCCAAATTAACAAATGGTGTACTTAACGCGTGTAATAAGTTGGAGGTTATGATATCCCATCCTAAACCACGTCCCAATATTAATAATCCGTCCTTTGTTAACGTGTCTTCTAGAATTTCTTGTTGGTATTTTAATGGCAATATACAATTGATTTCTCGTTCAGGGAAAATTGGGATCTGTTCTGAATCTCGGATTCTTACAGGAATAGTGGAACTAGAACCAGTTTCATGGTCTAATTGAACAATTTCTTGTTGGTTTTCTTCTTCGTCTTGTACAAATAATGACATGGGGATGACTGACAAGAAAAAGTGGTTGCGGTTTTTTGGAATTTTTTTTTTTTTTTTCTGGTTCTATTTCGTTCTTTTACGTGTTTAGCTAAACATGGATCAAAAAACTACAGATAACGCAGTTACATATCGCATTATACATATTGAAAACATTTCCAAATCGAAAGTACATCAATTAGAAGAATGGATGGAGTTGGTTAATCCAAATAAGTCGTCGGTTGATAGATTGAAAAAGAGAGTAATTACTGAAGTGAATCTTGATGAAGATGAAAATGATAAACCAATAAATACCCAAGACACATTTAAATTGTATTTGGAGGATATTTCAAATAAAAAGGTGGTTCAAGCTTATGAAAAGGAACCACTACGATTTTTACGTACTGCCGAAACCACCGGCACTCCATTACCGATTAAATTAGGTGGAAGATTACAAATCAAACAAGGGGTCGTGTCATATAATGGTGCTCTCTTACTTACAAATAAGTATTGTAACTATCAAGGTATAAATTCTATGGATACTGAATACGTAAATCTATTGAATGATGGGATTGTTCAGAAACAAATTGATATACTCCTGCTCTGAATTCAAAATTTACAAACTAATTGCTATTCATCAAGTAAAAAATCCCATAACGCATGTTCTTCAGGGAAATCGTGATGAATCAAACACACTAATACATAATCGTCATGAATTGATTTTAATAACTCGAATGATTTACTCGTTTTCTTGTAGCATCTTGACCATTCCAACCATAATAAGAACGCTTCTTCGTTCCACGCTTTAAATGATTCATAATCTATAACTGTTGGTTGTACCACTTCCTTTTGTGGGAACACTCCCCATGTAATGGCATTCTTCAGTAATTTCACATCATGGCCGATAGGTATGTTGGCTTCTATTTTGCCAGTGTTATCACCAACATAATATGTAATAGAATCAAGAGTGTTTATTCTAGCCACTAATTGATCCCAATCTTTTTTAGGCATAAACAATTCAACAAACGATTTTTGATATATCACCCCATTACGTGGACCCCAACCAAATATATTATCAATTGACTTACATCCATTTACGGCTGGTTGCGAAGCCACGGAAAACCAACCTTTCTCGTTCAATTCAAACAACTCTTCTTGAATCAATGCCGTTTCTGGTGACAATGGATTATCATTCCAAGGAAGTACATCTATTTTCCCAGATAAATGTTCAATAAAAATTTTGGTCAAATCTTTAATGGTTTCCGGGTTACCCCATTTAGTTGCTGCTTCCGCTGGGGAATGGATTTTCAAATTTGGACCGTAACCATCAATTTCACCATATGCTGGAGAGTTGGAATCACCAAATCTACCATTCGGGAAATCATCCCAAGTGGCATCTTTCCCGAGGGCACCTTTACCGGTACTGATTTCAACAAGCACTTTTTTATCATTAAGTAATGCTTTCCCAACAAGTGCTCTGCTAGCTGACAAATCATTATCATTGATGGAAGACTGCCTATGTTTTTTACTGACTGGTTGTTCGTCTGGTATATCGTCTTCATCAGAATCAGAGCAAACGGCATCTTCATGTTCGATTCTATGAGATGGACCTTCTAAAACTGGTCTCAACACGTCCGATTTATCCAATATCGAAGCAACTGCTTTTTCCAAATTCAATGTGTAGAAATGGTACCCTTTTATTTTCGTCAGTTTATCAATTTTATCAATGATATTGCGCAATACATTTACCCCTAACACCTTAACTGCATCATCATCAGTACTAATGGCATCGAATTTGTCCAAAATTGTTTTCGGGATGGTTGCATGAGACAATTTTGCTGCTCTATTGAATACTTTATAAGTGGTAATTGGCATTAGACCTGGGATCAATGGGATATTTTTAAGTTCGGTGTGTTGTTGTAATAATTTTTCGAAATCAATAAATTTATCAGCATCATAAAACAATTGAGTAATGATGAAATCGGCTCCAGCTTTAACTTTCTCAATTAAAAATGGGATATCTTTTTTAGGATCTTGTTTCGATGAATCTGAACCATCAACATGTCCTTCCGGATAAGCGGCAACACCAATACAAAAGTAGTCGCCATATTTCTCTCTAATATACTTAACCAAATCCACAGCTGCATTGAAATCACAATTTGGCGTCCAGTATTCTTCAGTTCTTGGTGGATCGCCTCTCAATGCTAAGATGTTTTTGATGCCATTCGATTTTGCCCGGGACAATGCTTGATCAATGATCTCTTTGTTGGTATTTGTACATGTTAAATGTAATACGGTGGTCACTCCTATTTCATTTTGTATCGTGGCAGCTAAATCCAATGATTTCTCGCTAGTAGATCCACCAGCTCCCCATGTTACGGTGATGAATAATGGATTAAATGCTACCATACGGTTCAATCTGGCTAACAAGTTTCTAAAACCAGAATCGGTTTTAGGTGGGAAAAACTCAAATGAAACAAACTTTTCATCTGGTTTCAATGATAATATTCTTTCGGAAACAGTAGCCATTGTAAAAAAGTGTGGAGATTTAAGAAAAGAGAAGAAATGGAAGATTTGATCGAAATATTTTTTTCTTTCTATTTTTGTCGATGATGATTGTCCAAACGAGAAAAAGTCTTCCTTTTTTTTTGACTCCGATAAATGATTAAATAAATACGTAACATATGTATACATATATACACTATACTGCGCTGTATTCACCTCTATTGCTTCTTCCAGTGAATTTTTCAATAATTTCTTTACTGAAACTTGGTAAACCTTTTAATAATTCAATGAAATTTTCAACAACTTCTTTCAATGCACTTTGGAAATCGATAGCATTGCCTTTGTTATATTGAAACCAGGCACCACCAACGATATAGATACTTAAAAATAACACTAAGAAAATGAAAATCCAGGTAAACCACCCCCAAGATTCACCACTATCTGGCTTCTTCTTCTCTTCCTTTTTCTTATCGTCGTCACTGGTAATACATGCAGCTTTGTTTTTCAAAGAAAGTTTTAAATTGGTACCGTCCCATTGATCCAAAGTGAAATCATTTTCGGATGCATCCTTGTCACACACAAAGTTTAATTCAGCGTTGATGAGAGCATCTCCCCAGTTGGCACCTTTATATAATATTTTAACCCCATTATCTGAAGTTTCATAAGTTTTCTCTAAATTAGCATTGAAAGTGATGATTTCCGAAATAACTGGCTTTTCATCCTTCAATTGGATACTGGTGATACCACATATATCTGAATTTGGAGGACAGTCTTTGATATTGTTTATCGGCTCACAGATTCCGACGTTCCATGTAAGATTTGTTGTTGATGGCGGAGTATTTCTGAGATTACTGTATGAGTGAACACCTTTTATAGATTCAAAATTATATGGTTTAAGTTCTTTCGCGGAACAATCAATGGCTGATACAGCGGTGATTATAGTTAGTAATGTGGCAAATATCATTGTCAATAATGTGGTGTAGATAATAATAATGTGACTATTACAGAAAAAAAAAATTTTTTTTTTTATTTTGCTTTGACACTAATTATTTTTCTCCGGTCGGTCATTTTGTTGCTGAGCACGCGGAATTATGTAAGCAAGGAAAAATCCCACACGTGATGCCTCGGATTGATAAAAAAAATTTCACAAGTTCCCGTTAAATAAACCCCACCATTATAAGGAACCGAATTAAAAAAAATATTCAAACTCTTTCTCCTTCATTATTTTTTTCTTTCTTTCTTCATTTCTATTTATTCAATAACCGAACTCAAATTTTTACTACAAGATGGTTAAAGTTACTGTTGCAGGAGCCGCTGGTGGTATTGGTCAACCATTATCCTTACTCTTAAAATTAAATCCAAATGTTACCGAATTGGCTTTATTTGATATTGTCAATGCCAAAGGTGTGGCAGCCGATTTGTCTCATATCAACACCCCTGCGGTAGTGAAGGGATATCAACCAAAAGATAAAGAAGATAAATCTGCCATCACTGAAGCATTAACCGGTACTGATTTGGTTATTATTCCAGCTGGTGTTCCAAGAAAACCAGGTATGACTAGAGCCGATTTGTTCAACATCAATGCTTCCATTATTAGAGATTTGGTGGCTAATATCGGTAGAGTTGCTCCAAATGCTGCTATTTTGATTATTTCTAACCCAGTCAATGCTACTGTCCCAATTGCTGCTGAAGTTTTAAAGAAATTGGGTGTGTTCAACCCAAAGAAATTATTCGGTGTTACCACTTTGGATAGTGTCAGAGCTGAAACTTTCTTGGGTAACTTGACAAACACCGATCCAACTAAATTAAAAGGTAAGATTTCTGTTATTGGTGGTCATTCTGGTGATACCATTGTCCCATTGATTCATTACGATACTGGTGTCGGATTATTAAAAGACTCTGAATATGGTGATTTTGTCCACAGAGTTCAATTCGGTGGTGATGAAGTTGTTAAAGCTAAGAATGGTGCTGGTTCCGCTACTTTATCAATGGCTTATGCTGGTTATAGATTTGCTGAATACGTTATCAGTACCGTTACCGGTGGTGCTACTCCAGCAGGTAGAGTCCCAGATTCAAGTTATATTTACTTACCAGGTATTCCAGGTGGTAAAGAATTTTCTGAAAAATATTTGGATGGGGTTGATTTCTTCTCTGTTCCAGTTGTTATATCACAAGGTGAAATCAAATCTTTTATCAATCCATTTGAAGAATTGACTGTTACTGATCAAGAGAAAAAATTGGTTGAAGTTGCTTTGAAAGGATTGAAAGGGTCTATTGCACAAGGTACTGAGTTTGTAACCGGTTCTAAGTTATAGTTTTCAAATAAACGGAAAGGTTGTTTTGTTAATGTTTAAAAAAAAAAAAATGTGGAGCAAAAAAAAAAAAATATTTTTCGGTCTGGAAAAACAAACAAAAAAGATGACCCCGCCGAGGATCGAACTCGGAGCCTTCACCGTGTAAAGGTGACGTTATAACCTTTAAACTACGGGGCCGTACCAACTCTGCCAAATGATTTGGAGGTAAATTTTTAAATGCCATTTTTCATCTGTGACATATGTTAAAGCACTATTTTTATATGGTCGAAATACACATTAACCACAAAATAATGAACCCTATCATCAATATAAACTACACTTTTAGTTTATGTGTTCATAAAAAAACTAAATCTCATGAATTAAGCTACTTTTTTATTGCATTTCACACGTTCAAAATTTACTCAAATATTATTACCAAATTTTGTAGAAAAAAGAAAAATACCACATCAAGACCTAATTAATAGATTTATTATTATTATAATACTTTCTACACTTCAATTGTCGCAGATACCAGCACTAATCCCCTATCTCTATTAGCCCAGGTAACCCAATTAGGCGTATAATGCAACAATTCGCTATAAGCCGGGATAGCCAATTCTGTTTTATTACCTTCCCCAACAACATTCGTATAATCTGCCCAAAAACAATCCACTTTGACATTTATTTTGTTTACATCATCATCGATGTTTGGCAACCATTGGAAACCGATATGATAGTTCTCATTCCAATCAAGTTTATTCAACAAAAGTTGGTCAATTCCGGATACATTTTTGTAAATGTAATTACCATGGTCAATGGAGAACCCATCTGGAATAGATTTGAAATTTGAAGTTTTCGGTTTTGATGGGGAGTCATGATACACAATCACTGCTTTAACTTTATGTTTAGGGAATTCCAAATTACACATACGATTTTCTTCAACAGTAATGGCAATTTCACCACTTAATAAACCATACATTTGTGCTGATGATTTGTTGACCACTTCCACCGTAAGATAATCTTTCACCTTTTTACCTGGCAAGATGTTTGGAAGTAATTTGGTTTTATAGGAACAATCTTCAAGTCCATCTTCCAATGCTTCACAATTGACTTGGAAATGGGATTTTTTAACCGATGGAATATCACTGAGAAGATCGGAAATACCGGTATTTCTTCTACCATAGACATGAGGAATACCATCTTTTTGAATAAACCTTAATTTTAATGGGTTTTCTTGATTGAATGGATGAGAAAATGTAATCACCGTGGTACCATAAATGGTGAACGCAACCAAACCTAATATGAAAAACTTGTTAAGTTTATAAATAAATGGGAAAAATGGGATAATCCAAAATTGAGAAAATACTTGGATTATGAAATAAATCAAATTTTCCGCGACCAACGATTCCTGAATAGATTTGTTGATTCCGTCGACTACTAACCATCCGGAATTGTAAATCACAAATGAAGATATTGGCACAATGAGTAAAAATTGTAATGACCAATCGTATCCAAAATGTTGCATTAAATGTTTGACAGTGTTTTCATGCACGTGTGCATGGATACGTTCGATTTCTTCAGAATCTTCCGATCCGTACTCTTCAATTCGTCCATTAAGCAATGGTTCCGATTCTCCACTTGGTGGTTGTCTTTCGCTTCTAGTAAATACCCATCCAATTAAACCAAACAACGACGCAGTTGCTTCAAGGAGGAAAATAATGGTAAATGCAAATTCTCCCGTATAATCATCACCAATCTGATTTTGGCTTAACCCCTTTGTAGTGTAAATCAAAATCAACCAGTAAATAAACGTAATTTCAATAATCGACACCAATTTTTGATCACCCGATGGACTGACAAAGTTTATAGTATTCAAGAAAAGATAGTACAATAACAACAGAACCGAGGTGGTGGTGGCAAATATCAACATTGGTGCAGAAGAAGGTAAAAATTGATTAAAGTATCTGAACCCACGATTGATAATTACCAAAACAATTGCATTAACCAAAAATAATACAATCGGCACACTCAAGAAATTAGCAGTGCTGATACTCCATTTTTTGTATCTAATAATTATAAAAAGCAATGGACACCCGATCAATGGAAATAAAATAAGTAAAACCAGGTTAATAGTGACTAACGTGGAAGCTGAAACTGAAAAAAAATAATTAAGAAAACTTGAATAAATAGCAAATTCTTCTCCACCAACATCATCAATTTTACCATTAGTGATGAATTCAGTAAAATCAATGGAATTGGATAACATATGCCATAATGATTTAATGTTGATATTACGGATGTTATCTTCCGCAGTATGGTAAATATCTCTAGGTTTATAGAAAGCCAAATCCAATCCACGAAGTCCGGCTTCTTTATAAACCTTGTAATCAGTTTCACTATGAATCAAATGATTATTGAATCCTTGTTGGAAAATCGATGTAGCATACGGATATCTAACGGCATCAAAATATTTGACAATCCCATAATCAGTACCTCTGAATAAAATAGCTTTCCCTCCGGCTCCAGTACCTTCCAAATTCAAAAAATACTTAATTTGTTGAAACCAAGGGTGGGATACAAATGCTTGGGCTCCGTACAATCCAAATTCCTCATCATTATTAAAGTTAAAAATAATTGTACGTTTAGGTTGTTTTGATTGGGATAAATATGATAAAGTCCCTAACAAACTGGCAATACCCATCCCATCATCAGTCACACCATAACTTGAAGGCACGGAATCATAATGGGCAGAAAGAAGAAATGCAGGAAGTGAGCTGTCGGTACCGTTAATTCTAACCAATAAATTATTACTTTCATAATAAGAAACAATATTTTCCCCCGATTGATACATCACTTTATCATTATCTTTGGCATATTCAATATGCAGTTTTCCTTTTATAGTTTCAAGAATTCGGGACTCCAAATAATCGTGAACTTCGTCATTCGCATGTGAGCCGAACGTGTGCGGATAACGAGCAATATTTTGTAAATCTAACCAAGATGAGTCTAAAACGGCTATCTCCAACTTACTCGTAGGTAAGTCAATTGTCAAGTCAAGGTTGTTATCATAGGACGATAAGCCAATAACGGCAAAGATTGTTAATAATACAAATAATGTTAAAGAAGTCTTACGATAGCCAAAGATTGCTCTTATTGTCCGGATAAAAAAACTTGGTTTGTGTTCAAGTTCACGGTCATCAATTGAGCTTTCGCCAGGAATTGATGATGATGTTGATTCATGAACTTCTTCCTGTGACATGATTTTTGAATTGTTTTAGTTGAAAATGTGTGGTTCACTATTTAAAAAAAAAAAAAAATAATAGAAGAAAAGAAAAAAATAATAAACTAATTAATCCAGCAACAGAAAAAAATGACAATGGGAACTGCACGTGATCAATCACGTGACTGTGCTCATTATTTTTTTTTTGGTGTTGGGAATTTTAGTCTCATCGTTCGAAACCGACCGACGGAAAAAAAAATCTACATTCTCTCCTCTAACATATCGTTGAGTTTTCGCCCCGCGTAGCAAAAACGAAAATTTTCACACACCTTGATTGCTAACAAAGGTTATTTAAAAGATTACCATCTGCTGTCAAAAATTGAAAGAGGTTTTTTTTACAAAAAGATAAACAACAGACAACATTTACAAAATGCCAGAATTTGCACCATTGAAGAACGATTTAATCCTTAGGGCCGCTAAAGGGGAAAAGGTTGAAAGACCTCCAATTTGGATCATGGTATGTACCACAAGATATTGATTTATGTATTGTCAATTCATTTGATACTAACAATTTCCAATCTTATAAAAGAGACAAGCAGGACGTTATTTACCAGAATATCATGAAGTGAAAGGGGATAGAGATTTTTTCCAATGTTGTCAAGATGCAGAAATTGCATCTGCTATTACAATCCAACCAGTTGACCATTATGATGGATTAATTGATGCTGCCATTATTTTCAGTGATATTTTAGTCATTCCGCAAGCCATGGGTTTTGAAATTAACATGATCGATGGTAAAGGTCCAGTTTTTGCTGCCCCATTAAGATCTCCAGATGATTTATCCAGAGTTGACTTAAAACCAGATGTTAAAACAAAATTGGCATGGGCTTACAAAGCAATCACCTTGACCAGAACAAAATTAAATGGTAGAGTTCCACTTTTAGGGTTTGTTGGTGCCCCATGGACATTATTGGTTTACATGACTGAAGGTCAAGGTTCCAAGATGTTTAGATATGCTAAAGAATGGATTTACAAATACCCAGAAGCTGCTCATAAACTCTTACAAGCTACTTGTGATGCATGTATTGAATTTTTAGCTCAACAAGTGGTTGCTGGTGCTCAAATGTTACAAATTTTCGAATCTTGGGCTGGTGAATTGGGTCCAGATGCATTCAACGAGTTTGCCTTACCTTACTTGAAACAAATTGCTGCTAAATTACCACCAAGATTGAAGGAATTGGGTATTACGGAAAAAATCCCATTGACTGTTTTCGCTAAAGGAGCTTGGTATGCATTGGATGATTTATGTGATTCCGGTTACGATTGTGTTTCTCTTGATTGGTTATACAAACCTGAAGATGCGGTTAAAGTGGTTAATGGTAGAAGAATCACTTTACAAGGTAACTTGGATCCAGGTGTTATTTACGGTTCTGATGAAGTAATTGCTGAAAAAGTCGAAAAAATGTTGAAAGGTTTCGGAAAACAAAATTACATTATTAATTTCGGACATGGAACTCATCCATTCATGGATCCTAAAAAGATTGAACTCTTTTTGAAAGAGTGTCATAAAGTTGGTGAGTCATTGTAGAAAAATATAAACAAATAACGAAAAATTGTAAAATTTATTTTTTCCGACTTAAGTATATATAGACCACAAAAGTAACCTAATATTAAAAAAAAAAAATTTCTGAAAAAAAAAAAATTAAAGCAATTACACTCTTTTTTTTTGCCAACGGTAAACATAATGAATTCGAAAGATTTGTATATCTACAACTTATCAGAAAAACTCACCAATTCATTAGAATTACTCTGGTTTGACTCTAAAACTTTAGAGACAATCAAAGTTGAACCTACAATCACTGAACCTGTATCACTGTCGGATACCACTAAACATGATCCAGATTACTACAAATCCGATCTTTATCGTTACAATTTGAAAAGACAACTCCGAGATTTGCCACTAGTTACTGAAGAAGAATTTGATAGATTACTCGAAGAGGAATCGATTGAAAGTCTCAGTGGATCAGATGAAAGTGATATCGAAGAAGAAAGATTACAAAGCTTGATTCAGAAAATTGACATCAACGATGATGATGGAAATGATAGTGAAAATGAATCGACTGTCAGTTATCTCAACACCAAATCGCCTTTTATATTGTTTAAATCTCCTCTTGCTCCACCAGATAAGGCATTCGGAATATATAAAGCGATTTTTTCTGAAAGTCAATTGGAAGATCCAATAACCAATCTTCAACAGTTTGGGAAAACAGGGAAATCAGCATTGTTTATGATTGGAGGGGGTCATTTTGCCGGGGCTATCATTTCTCATGTACAGAAAAATACCAGAGGCAATGCTCCCAATATGAAAGTGTCACTTCAAGAACAAGCAGTTGATATCATTGTTTCCAAAACCTTTCATAGATACACAACCAGAAGAAAGCAAGGGGGATCTCAAAGTGCGAGTGATAATGCTCGTGGTAAAGCAAATTCTGCGGGGTCAACTATAAGAAGATATAACGAACAAGCATTGATTCAAGAAGTTCGTGAATTATTACATGAATGGAAACATCATCTCGATGAATGTACATCGATTTACATTCGTGCTAATGGTCCATCAAATAGAAAAATCTTGGTTGGGTATGAAGGTGCAGTGATTGAAAATAAAGATCCAAGACTTAGAAGTTTCCCATTTACCACTAAAAGAGCAACCACTTCGGAGTTGAAACGTGCATGGGTTGAATTAGCACACTTGCATGTATTGGATATCCCAAAAGCGGAGAAAAAGAAGACCAAGAAAGTCGAATCAACTGCAAAATCTTCTACCGATACCAGTAAGGTGAAATCACCAGAAGAAGTGAAAAATGAACAAATAGCATCGGAAATCACCGCATTGTTAAAACGACAAAAAGCTCCAAAACTAATCAGTTTCATTAAACAAAATAACATAGATGTCAACGAGTTTAGATTAGATAATAGTCATACACCAACATTGTTGCATTATGCTGCAGCAAATGGATTAACACATATGGTACAAGTTTTGGTCGTCAATCTAAAAGCGTCTCCAACGGTTTTGAATAATGCTGGAAGAACTCCAGCGGAAGTTGCTGATTCCGAATCAAGAAAAGTCTTCCAAATAATTAGACATAAACTAGATGAAGATTATTGTGATTGGAATGCAGCTAAAGTTGGGTCACCGAAATCGAAAGAAGAGATTGAAAAAGAAGAAAACGCAAAGAATGAACAAATTAAGTTGGAGAAACAAAATCTAATCAAGGAAGAATTGGCGAAGAAAACTGAAATGGAATTGAAAAAACCGAAAATTTCTGCAAATGGTGTAATAACGAATCATCAAGCAAACGACCTAAGCGGTCTTAGTGAACAACAAAAAATGAGGTTGATGAGAGAACAACGTGCTAGAGCAGCAGAAGCCAGATTGAAAGTAATACAAAAATAACGTATATATGTATGTCTATTTACGATGTAGTTTTCAGCATGATAAATGTAAGCGGTAATTTCTTAGTTTGGTAACATGAATTATTAGCAATTCTATGCAAAACATTGTCAAATTGTAAATCTTTGTTTATGTCAGGGTTATAATGTGCATACTCACTCAACTCAGATTTAACAGCTGATTTCTTCAATAAATCTTTATTATCAACTAGCTTTTTCAGTAAATCTAATGCGGAAACCCAAGCTTGTGTTGCAAATGGCGGTTCAGCTTCTTCGTCGTCATTTTCTTGTGAATCTTGACGTAAGACCGTTCCATCACCATCACACGAACATTCCAATAAATCATGAGTATTAGATAGCGTATTGATATCAATTTCAAAAATATTCTTCAAGTCATTCTCATCAAACATATCAGACTTGGACGATGAATCATTATCCAAAAATTTCGAACTCAACTTATTCTTAACCAATTGACGTTGGAAAATCTTTTCATCAATGCACCCCGCCGTGAATATTCTATAAATAAAACATGGTTTTTGTTGACCATCTCTGTGAATACGCGACATTGATTGCAAATCAGTTGCTGGGTTCCAATCATTATCAAATAAAATTAACCTTGATGCACCTACTAAATTTATTCCCATTCCACCCGACTTTGAAGACAACAAGAACACGTTTATACTGTCATTCTTGTTAAACTGGTTAACCAATTGATTTCGAATATTATTTGGGGTTGAACCATCAAGACGGGAAAATGAAAGATTGATCTTGCATAATACTTTTTCCAATAAGTCCAATGTTTTGGTATAGTTCGATATCAACACCACTTTTTCCTTTTGAGCAACAATTTCCAACAATAACGGAATCAAAATGTTTATCTTACCCGATGATGTTATCAAGTTGAATTTCTCTTCAACTATTTTTTGGAAAAAAGTATCATCAGTTAACAATATAGGGGAGTTACAGATTTTTTTAAACAAATTAATCAACGTGAACGAATCAGATCCACTGTTTATTTGATCAAATTTCTTCAAATTTGTAATATAATTAAACAACTTGATTTGCAACGGAGTAGGTGGAACAAATAGCAATACGTCAGTTTTCGTTGTTAAATAATTCGACAAAATCGATTGCGTACGTCGTAATATAAAACTTTGGGTTAATTGAATTAATTGCTGAGAAATAGCTTCCCCCTTCTGTTTCATTTCTGGATCAAAACAGTTCACATCTCGTGAACGCGATATCGGGTTTATGAAATTTTTCTGGAATGTTTTCAAATCAGGAAGTACCCCTGGATTAAGAAAGGAAATCAATGTGTGGAATTCCACCAACTCATTTTGTATAGGTGTACCCGTCAAAACTATTTTTCGAGGAATATTTAGTTTAATAAGATGGTTCAACACTTTATTTGCACTATTTTTCAATCTATGACCTTCATCACAAACTAGCAAATCAAATTTAATGGTTGACAATTCGTCAAAATGTGCCGTTACTTTTTCATAGTTGACCACCAATACTTGGTAAACATTTACTTTCCCGAAATTGAGAATATCTTGTTTCTCATTGGACATGGCATTATTTAACGTGAGAACATTTAGTTTATTTGGACCCAACCATTTTTTAAACTCTTGTCTCCAATTTGAAATTAATGTAACAGGACAAACAACTAAAACTTTATTCACCACGGACTTTTTCTGGTCCGGCATTGGGTTTTGTTTAAGCAATGTCCAGATTGTAGTTATTGTCATTAACGTTTTCCCTAAACCCATTTCATCGGCTAACAAACATCCATTACCATTAAAATCACGATACCCTAATAGACATTCATATAGAAATTTAACTCCTTCGACTTGATGTGGACGTAATTTAGTTGCCAAATGCGGATCAATATTCACCCGCACATAATCAGAAACCGACGGAGGTGGAGGTAATGTAATGGCATTGATGTTATCATCATACAATGCTTTTCGAGTGTTGCTTTTAGTTTCAGTGTATGATGGAGGTGCAACTTTTTTAAATTGTTTGATAATCGGTGTAGTTGTAATAGGCACCGGAGAGACGCGTTTAACTGTCGGAGGAGGTTTTGTTGATTCTTGAGAATCCACTAATTCATCTAATTCCAATTCATGACCTCCAATGCTGATAACCTCATCAAAATCTGGTACTGTAGTAAACGCTTTTTTGCCTAAACTTTTACCATCATTGGTTTTGGCAGATAATTCACAACCACCATTTTCAAGATACTTAATTATAGCATGACCATCTCCATCCCAAGTTTTATTCTTTTTATTGGTATTCTTTCTCCATTGTATAATATATTTTTGAGTTTTTGCATCAGTTGTAGGAGTTGATGGTCTCAGTTTTTTGATCGCTGGTGCTGCAACACGCGTCTTTGCATTAGTAGAAAGTGAAGCTAATGGTCTTTTCACCGGCGTAACTCCATCAGTATTCTTAACCAACCTTGGAGGTTTAAACGGAGCATTTGGTTTAAAATTCATTGTTGCCAAAATAAAATTGGTAAACATACGCGTTTTTTTTATCAATATTATTTCTTTCCTTTTTTCTTTTTTTGCTTAGCTTTGAAAAAAAAAAAAATATTGTCGTGTTATCTCCGGTGGGTTACACCACTAAGACCGGATTAATTTGCAACGTTACAACAACAACAACAACGAAATGAGAGGAACCCAATAAACATTAACAAACATTCATTATTAAATGCCAAATACACAATAATTTCACACGTAAATAAATTACTTATTAAAACAATCCATAAAACCAAGTCATCTCAAAAAATACAATCCAAATGCAATAAGTTTTTCTCTGTGTTCTTAGAACGCATCTAAAGAATCCATATCCATTCCGAAAATATAATAGTAAGCTCTTGAGATTGAAAACATGATAGTTGAAGGTAAATAAGCATAAACACCATAAGCAGTTAATAACGTGAGACCCAAGAAGAAACCATGAAGTAATAAAGTTTCAGTAGGTGTGAGCATGGTGAATGGGAAATGGAAATAATACAAATCATATAATTTGTTCTTGTATTCACTAGAAGGAGGCTGTGTTTTAGATTTCGTACTCATGATATTTGAAAGCGATTGTAATTCAGTTGGGGATATGTTTGAAGGTTATGAAGATTTCTTGTTGATAAATAAATTAAAAAAAAAAAAAAAAATTGAAATGAGAAAAGTTATACGATAATAGCAAAAAAAAAAAAAAGAAGAGGAAAAGAAATTAAACACATTTATATTTCTTTAAAGCTTAAAAAAAATTTTTTTTTTTATTTTCCTTTTTTCTCCTAACCATAGCCTCATATATCATAATCCCCCCATAGTTTTCAAGATCTACTATTTTTTCCTCCGTTTTTTTTCTCTTTTTTTCATTTCATTTGTACATGTTTATCATAAACCATTCAATCGAACATGGACTAACCTATAAATCACCAATGGCTTTCAATAAACAGACACCGTCTAAGTAGTCAACTATCAATCGATTGTTTTTGCGCGGCCCAAACCAAGCGCGGAAAAACTCGTTTGATGCGAAGATTGAAAAATTTTTTTTTTCTTTGTTTGAGTTCAATACCCGAAAAGTGGATTATAAAACGTACGGACTACCATGGATATCATAGAACTCCAAAAGGTGAAGAAAAACTTGATTGAAACAAAACCACCAATTCAAAAAGATGTTCAAGATTATTTACAAGTTTTATTATCTCATCTCAACCTGAAAGAAGGATCAGATAAAGAACGAGTTGTATATAATGATGCATTATCCATATGTTTACTAAGGTATCGTCAATTCCATGACACTTTAGATGATGTAAATTCAATATTTGACTATGTTTTAACCTATGCCAATAATAGAGACTCGGCATTACAAAATTCATTACATATTATTGTTGATAAATTGTTGATGTTTAAGAATGCCAATGTTGAATCATGGATAGATATGATAATGTTACAACCACTTACAAAGAACATGTTTCTTTTCCTTGAAAAATTGTTGAAAAAGAAGAAAGCCGAATATTTCATTTCCAAATATCCAAATTTCGTGAAAGATACTATACCGATGATTGATTCCGATCTTGGAAATGCAATTGGGAAAACTCTCTTTATTGTATTGAAAGAAATGTACCATCAATTAGATGGAAATACCAAAGAATGGTATGAATCCTGGAGTAAACTAATCGACTGGGAAGATGACACGTTGAGATCATACCTTGTTGTTCATTTACTTCCTGGAGTCATCAGTATCGATCCTAAATGTTTCACGATTTTAGTTAGTGAATGCAAAGGAAATGTGAATGGTTTAGTCTGCATTTTAAGTATGGGCCAAAAAATGGGTTGGATCCATTCTTTACAGCAAATCAATCAAGAATCTTTAATGGCATGTTTGGTTCACTCCGATGCTCGTATACGACTTGATGCCCTTCAATTGATCTTTGGTGGTAAGAAAGAGCCATTTACACTGTACATTTTTGACACTATAATTGACAACCATTTAATAGAAATTGGCTTAAATGAATCATCTCAACAAGACAAATTTATTGCTGTCATGCACCAATTTATCAGTGGCAAACTATTGGAATCGTTAAATGGTAAACATGGTGAAGAGTCTCAAAGGGAAAGTGAGAAATATTTACTGTCTTTGAAAACTTTATTATTCACACATTTGGAATCTCAAAACAATTTTCAACAAAATTTTGGAGCCCTTCGGATAATTCGTATTATCAATGAAAAAATTGGCAATGTGTTTGATGAAGTTTTGGTGAAATTGCTTGCCAAAAATCTTTTCTCAAACTACAAGTTGATACGTGAAACAAGTTTAGATTTCTTACTTGAATGTGACAAATTGAATGAATTGTTCCATGACGATAAGAAATTAGCAGCAAAAGCATTTGCCATTTTACCTCGATTATCTGGACGTGAGAGTGATGGTGCAGCCTTAGCCGCTGCATTTTTGGCAGTTTATTATCGGAAAACTGGGGACTTAGATAAATTTATGGATGGTCTTTATTCTGGTCTTGGGAAAGATGCTGGTGAACATGGATTTCTTCTCGCATTAGCAGAAGTTGTCAATAGATTAGGAATGTGTGGAGATTATGACCTTTTGTTAAATGCAGCTAAAGAAGCTACTAAAACCATGACTCGAATTTTATCAACTGAAAGAATTGCCTATCCTAATGAACAAGAATTCATCAAGTCCAAAGTCGTTGTCAATTACTCATGGAAAGTCTTACAAAGTGCCAATAATTTATTTCTTGCGTTGCTTGAAAAAAATCCGATTAGGGATGATATGATTGATTGTTTCTCACTTGTGGTCAACCAGCTTCACACCATTAAACTTCGTGCTGCCATTTCTTCCCTGTATCCAGCCATGATATCTATATCTAGATTAGTTGCAAGTGTCGACAAGTCGTTTTTACATGAATACGTCAAACAAGAAATTGAATACATTAGAAGTGAAAACAAACAACTAGTTACCAGAAGATCAGGAGGGATTTTGTACGTGATTCCAGCAATATTGATTGCAGCAAGGGATAAACCGTTAGTCGACTTCGTATTTGGAAAATTATTCGAATTCGCTGAACTACCTTATGTATCTGAATCAAAGGAAGATATACCACAAGTGCACGCATTCAACACATTGAGTCAACTATTCAAAGAAAGTCAACTTGCCGGACACAGCAGCGTGTTTATTGAACAAGCACTTGTGCTTTCCTTAAAACACTTTGATTCCACTAATTGGTCAATTAGAAATTGTGCATTGATGTTATTTGGACATTTGGAGAAGAAGATTTTCTCCAATGCTAAAGTCAATTCCAAGAGATTTTTCGCAAGGTTTAAGAAAGTTGAACAGACGTTTGTTGATTATTTACTAAATGGACAAGATCAAATCGCGTTCCCGATTTTGATCATGTTGGAACGTTTGGAATTCACTAGCAGTACCTTGAGTTTGGAAAATGCAGTTATAAAATTGCTTGGTAGAAAGTCTTGGAAAGTGAGAGAGTTTGCTGCCAAAATTGCTGCATCAATGTTGCAACCGAATGAATTCAATCAGTTCATCAAGTCGGCTTTATCTTCTGACATTGATTTCAATACCTTACATGGGGTATTGATGTGTTTAAAGTATGGTGTGGCGAAACAACAATTGGAACTTGAACAGTATAGTCATCTTGCATTTGGGAATTATTATCTTGCTAATGAATATATCACCATTTTGGATAAAGTGAATGGCAACGTTAGTCCACAATTGAAGACTTATTTTGAAACTTTGATTGGTGAAAGAGATACATTCGACGGTGGGAAACAATTATTCCTTGAATCTTTTGTGATTTTCTTGTTAAACAACGATAAAGAACGCAGGTCTCATTATGTTGAACTAGCCCTTACGTCAAAATATGATAATGTTCAGAATCGAGTGTTGGATTATGTTTCGGAAAACTCCTTAAATTATCCTGATCTTGTCAAACAATTCATTGAATCCAATGACTTTTATTATACGCAAGTCAAAGCATTAGAAGTGTATGCAACTATGACTGACGTTATTCCATTTTCATCCAAATCCATAAACAATACCGAGGAAGCATTTGTTTGTTCTGCCCATTTTGTCAACGACAATGATGAAGAGTTTTATAAAAAATGTCTTCAATACACCGAACCTACCCAAGAACTTGACGCCAGAATCAAAGGATTTAATGCAGTTTTCACATACTTGAAACGAAACCAAACTGGGTTCCTTTCTTCTGCATGTTTGTTGCTTTGTTACGAAAGAGGACTCTTTGATGACGATGAAGATATAAGAGAAGATGCAAACCAATGTATTTCCGAGGTTATTAAATGTGGGAATGTGGCTACGACATATTTAAGTTATGTATTTCCTCAATTGGCTAAATCATTTATCGATGAACAGAACTATGATGATTTGGTTATTGGAATGCTTCTCAGAAACACTCTTGATGTTCCTAAATTGGAAGCCGCCTTGATAGATTCTAAAGAAGGAAGTCTTTATTCATTTGAAAGAGAAAATTTCTATAAAAATGAAATTGATTACAGTAACTTTATGGCGATGTTCCCGGTCGATACCAACAAATTGGTTGATGTTAGAAAGAAAGTACGGGAAGATATTGAGTACATTAAGAATTTCAAAAAAGCAGAGTCTGGTGAAATTGAATATATTCCACGTGATTATGTTCTTTATGATTTTGTTGGTAAAACGAAAATTAATGTTGAAATCGTTGGTGGTATCGATCTGGTGCAAGAAGAAGATTTGTTAACCCTAAAATTTTGCGAAATGGCATAAAGAAGTATAAATTGAGAACGAACAGAAAAAACTTTCACCAAAAAAAAATTTTTTCATTTCTTTTTCTTTTCTTCTTCAATCAATCAACATTCAAAAAAAGAGTATGTGAATGATGTTTAACTTTTATTGATTTATTTCAACTATTGAAAGGATTAAATGATGAATACAAATTATAACAACAACGAATTTCTTCACCTGAAATACCATGTGGAAAAAAATAATTTCAGAGCTTTTTAACACTGATTTCTTCCTTTTCTTTATGAAAAATCAATAAATGATTGATATTAATAGACCTAATAATACTAACAATTACAATTAGATGTATATACTTAATAGACAATAAGTTTTTTTTTTTTCAAACCAAATACAATCCAGCTGTAGATAAACCTCATCTCAATATTTTTTTCAATTTTTTTTGAAACTTTTTTTCTTTCTTTATTTCTACTCCACCAACAATGAGTTCAGATACCTTTTCAATATGTTCTAAATGTCTCGGAAACGACAAGCACATCAAGATGATCAAACAAGTTGACGGTGAAGAGTGTCGACAATGCACACGTCCATTCACAATTTATCGATGGGGAAACCGAACAGCATCCACCAGTCTTCAGAAAACCATTATATGTTTGACATGTGCACGAGCCAGAAACTGTTGTCAATCGTGTTTATTAGATATCAATTACGGGATTCCAACTGATTTGAGAGACACTGCTTTGAAAATGGCAGGATTGGAACCATTATCTCAAGCACCGAATCCTACTAATCGTGAAGTAAAAGCAATCATTGCAGATAAACTAGAAAAGAAGTTTAAAAATGAAGATACGAATCGAACCAAAGAAATCTTATCTAAACTAGCAGAAAAACTCAACGTGACATCAAAAACCACAGAAAGTGAAAATAAGAATTTGTCTGATGCACCAATCGATGTGGGTAAATTAGCTAAAAAACTACCGTTTAGTAATCTGTTGGATAACACCAAATATTCCACCATGACATCGTTTTTCATATTTGGATTCCCATCTGATTTACCACGTACCATGATTTCTAAATTAGCTTCCGAATATGGGAAATTGAAATCATCGGATATCGATTATGAAAGTCGATGTGGGTATATCACCTTTGAAGATAAACAATCTGCAAACTCATTTGCCGATTCGATTAATGAAAATGGACTTAATACGAATAAGACAACTGCAGGGTTGGTGATTATAGAAAACAATCCGATGAGAGTTTGTTTTGGTAAACAACGACCATTACCTCGAACTACAAATGATAAAAAGAAATTGAATGGAGTGGTTACTAAAGTAATGAAACAATTGACAGAGAAAGATAAAAAGCTGTCCAGTCAGGGTACCCCGCCAACTCAGTATAAAGCATTACAAGATGATTATGAAGAATAGAAAATGTATTGTATAGGTGCAATGTACAGCGAAAAAAAAAAATTATTGAAAAAAAAAAAAAAATTCGATTGTAGACAACTTTCAACAACAACAACCATCATGGATATCGAGACTTTCTTTTGCATAGCTATTGCTTGCATACTAGCCCCAGTGTTCATCGTATTACTCAGATTATTATATGTCCTTCCAGCTTTAAGAGCAGCGAGATCCATTGGTGAGAAAAAGAGGCTTACATTTGATTCAAAAATTTCCATCCTTCTTGGTTCCGGAGGTCACACCGGAGAAATGATCAAAATCATAAATAAAATCAATACCGAAAAAGCTTCAATTACGTGGATATACACATCAGGAGATAGTTCATCTTTATCGAAAGCTAAAGAATTTGATAAATCCCATGAAAAGAACAACTCAAACTTTATTTCCATTCCACGTGCAAGACAAGTCGGCCAATCATATATCCTGAGTATCCCTACCACGCTATACTCATTTATTCATTCAGCTATAGTGTTATTAAAACATAAACCAAACGTGGTGCTAATGAATGGTCCTGGTACATGTGTTCCTGTTGCCTATATCTTATTTTTCTACAAATTTTTAGGAATATGCAAGACCAAAATCATTTACATTGAAAGTTTGGCAAGAGTTAATAAATTGAGTCTCACAGGGATGTTATTATTACCAATAAGTGATAGGTTTATTGTTCAATGGGAAAAATTGTACCAACAATACAATAGAGTGGAATATTATGGCATATTGATATAGAAAGAAAAACCTATATGAAAATAAAATAAAAAGTTATGTCCTGTATATAACCGTCGAGCATACGCATATGCAGCGCGTGTTAAAAATCAACTCTTTTTTTTGTAATTTTTTTTTGGGAACCTTGATCTCTGGTTTTTTTTTTGCATTTATTCATATCAACTTTCTGACATTACATGAGTCTGGGAAATACTTTTCATGGAGAAATATATGAATATCCTGGAATATTCGTTGACAAGTTTAATGTTCCCGGGGAAGCTTTTTTACTCACCCATAGTCACCAAGACCATTTACAAGGGTTATTGAATAAATCATTTTGCAGTAAGGTGTACTGTTCCGAATTAACCAAAAGTGTAATTGCATTGGATCAAAAATATAAGCATATATTACCGTTTCTAATTCCTAAAAAATATAATGAACCGTTTGAAATCACTACATTTTTATGCAGAGTTACAGTTACATTAATTCCATCGTATCATTGTCCTGGATCAGTTATGTTCTTACTTGAAGGTTCGCAAAAATCTGTACTTGCTACAGGAGATATTAGGGCGGAACAATGGTGGGTATCATCATTAGTCAAAAACACGTATTTGTTCCCATATATCACTGGTCTTAAAAAATTAGAGCAAATATACCTTGATACAACTTTTTCCTATCGAGGTGAACCTTACATATCAATCATGCCCAATAGTGAAGGGATGCATGCAACTATTGAATTATTGAAATTGTACCCGATAGACGATGAAATCCAGTTTTCATTTTTGGATTCAGTGTCTGGGGCGGAAGAAGCCTGGTTTCAAATTGTTAACTATTTCGATGGTAAGTTACATGCTAGTGATTACATTACCCAAAGAATCGAGTTGCTTAAGAAATACAGAGAATTCTATTCCCCACTTAAAACATCGTTTAATAATACTGGCCATACGTTTAATGTGGGAAATATGCAAAAGAAAGTACCAATAATGATCATTATCAAACATACGATCAATTTCAATGTTATTGATTATGCAAGTAACTGTTTACCACGAAAATTTTCAGACATCAAACCTGGTGAGTTAAAATGTTTGATGACCACAACTAAAGGACATAAGCTTTACGAACATGATGGAAGACAATGGCTATTACCAAAACGAGGAACAGAATTATTGCCCACTGGGATCATGTTAATGTTTTCCCGTCATTCATCTTATGAAGAAACCAGGAATTTTGTTGAATTATTCAGGCCCAAACTGGTTTATCCATGTACTGAATCGAGAGCTTCATGGTTGAATGGGTTCACCGTTGATCGAATATTTGGTGATTTATGTACAAACACAGATGTGCATCGGTTTGATACTGACAAGTTTAAAAAATATGGGTATCCATTACCTAAAATAGTTAACAGAGAAGTAGGGACAGTTAACCGTTGGTCATTTTCTGAGTGCCTTGATGAAGTCAATTTCGTGGAGACAGTTTTTGAAAAACCATTTAAAGGACAAACACTGCTACTGCCGAAGAAGAAGTTAAACACACATAAGAACTTTGCGTGGTCACGAGAATTCAAGTTAAGACAATTAATTACTGGGAGAAATGAAGAAAAGTTTAAAGAGGTGGTAAATTATCATCAGACGTTATACGCAAATCCGATTTTTGACAAGCGTCATGATATTTCAAGTAGTTACGGTTCCGAATCAACATACGATGATGTGAGAACATACAGTGATGATGATGATTCCGATGATGACCATAACACAAGTTCAAGATTTAATTTCGCAAACAATACTCTTACATCGGGTTCAGTATTCCTAAATGATAAAAAAATCAAAGATGTCTCAAATACATTGATCCAAGATAAACGCAATTGGAATCTGTTTCAACTTAAATCCACAAATAATCAACACTAATATAATATATATTAATCAATTTTCTTTCCATCTATGTCCACATTTTACACATTTGTAGAACGTTGTCATTGGTTCATCTGCCGATCTAATTTGTAATTGGAAGAAATATGCCTTGTCCCCACCACAAGAATCTATTGGACATTGAGCTGATGTTTGATCCACATTATCCCAAGTACCTTCTCCACCAAGGACATCATCGACTTCTTTTCTATGCAATTTTTTTCTATCAAACATCTGTAGACCACTTATTTTAAATTCATATGGACAAGTTGAACAATAAAATCGGTTAAGACCATCGTTTCCGGTGGATATGAGAAGCATATTTGAACAGTTGGGGCAGAAAGTTAACATGGTTGGGAAGGGGGGTTTTTCTATTTGGTTGTAAAAAAAAGAGAAAGCATCACATTGTAAATTTTTTTTTTTTTTATTTCGATGTTATTTTTTTTGGTGGATTTTTTTTTTTTTTGGTTTGAACCTTTGAAATCTTCAATCACAACTCCAAACGTTAAACCCACCAACTATACATAATGTCAGTTCAGGGAACTCCACATGCAAGTCCGATTCGATCTCCATCCAAACGACGTATAGAAACAATTATCAAATCGCCAATTGTACGACTTAATTTTTCGCCAGTCAAAACACCGAATGGAAGGGCAGGTTTGAAATCACCCGAAAAGCGATTGGCGTCAGATCTTGATCAATCGGCAAGAAAACGAGCCAATGTTACATTACACAGTAAATTATTAGATGAGGAAACGTACGACGAAGATGACTATTTGAGCCAACAAGATAGATTACTTGCCGAGAGAATTATTCGACAATCACGAGGTGAAGTGGATGATGAAATCAATTATGGAAGTGATGTGGAAGTGGCTGAAGATCTAACTACGAGAAAGCCAAGACGGACGAGATCTAGGAAACTAACCAAGTCTACCGAAGTTCTTGAAACTATATCTGTTTCCAGTGATGACAATCCTAGTGATGCTACTGAAGAATTCAAAGATGATCCATCAATTGAAGAAGACGATGAAGATGTTGACGATGAAGATGTTGACGATGAAGAGTTTGATGACGAAGAAGAAGAAGAAGAAGAAGAAGAGGTCAATGATGTCGACGATATTGATTTTGTAATAGAACCGTCCAAAAATGGTGAATCTCCTAACAAGACGAAGAAAAAACGAGTGACTGTAGGGAGACCAACAAGAAATGAATCTGTCGCCAGTAAAGTCAAGAGTATTTTTCAACAAGATGATGAGTTATTTGAAAAATCTAAAAAAAATAGTCCAGCAAGGGAAGCAAAAACACAACCGAGCCCTGAAAAACCTAAAAAGACATATTTGGAATCCATTTTTGATCAAACTTACGATAGAAACGCTGTTCCAATCATAAGTGGGATTGCCAAATCAGTTAACAAAGAAGAAAATAATATGAATTTTGAACCCCTCCCGATTCCTAAACTAGATACCGAAGGAAATATCGCAGATGATACATTTATTGAAAAATATTTCAATGGAGTTAATCCTGCCAAATTCAAATATGGGAGATTTTTGGATGACAAAGTTTTCTTTTTGGAAGGTTCAGAAGGGTATTTTGAACAACAAGGTAGAAGAAACAAAATAGGTGGGGCATCGTTGACTTCAATTGCTCCACAGTTGGATTATGATGAGTTTTACAATTTAGTAAATTTGGGAGACAATATCAGTCTAATTCACAAACACGAGCTCCATGAATTACACAAATACCTCTATCATCAATGGTGTTTTGAAATGTCTCAAGGGTTCAATCTCAATTTCTATGGAATCGGGTCTAAAATTGATATACTAAAAGATTTTGCACAGAATTTCTTTGGGAACTGGTGGGTCAATGTCGTCAATAAGCCATTACCCAAAATCCTAGTGATCAATGGTTATAATCCAAGTACTGATGTCAAAAAACTTATTTGGGAAATTTCTACCAATTTAGTGCCAAGTGAAGGATTACCCAAACATGTTTCCGGTACCGTTCCGTACGTGGTGAATTATTTGAATGAATCAAGGTCACTGAAAGTCCCGAAATGTGGTTTCCAAATACCTAAAATATTATTAATTGTCAACAATTTTGATGGAGAAGCATTCAGAGTTGACAAACTACAAGCATTGTTTTCCCAATTGATGAATCTTCCTGAAGTATGGGCCATGTCATCTACTGATCATATTAATGCACCATTACTTTGGGATCTGTCCAAATTGAAGAATTTAAATTTTATCTGGCACGATTTGACGACATACACTTCATACCAACGTGAAACGTCGTTTAAAGATGTTGTTAGTCTTGGAAGATCCAAAAAATTTGTTGGTGGAATTGGTGCTAAATTTGTTTTGAGATCACTTACAGAAAATCATAGAAATGTTTATCGAGAATTAATGGTTGGTCAATTAGATGTAATGGATAAAAGTCCATCGGCCACAAAATCTAGTCTTAAAGGAAATATTAAATTATCGGTTGACTTTAAGACCCTTTATAATACTTGTTTGAATGAATTTATTGTATCTAATGAAGCTACTTTTAGAACTTTTTTAAAAGAATACATTGAACATAAAATGTGTCAATTGGTTAAAGATGTATCAGGTGTTGAGAAGCTTTTTATTCCATTTAGTTATGATGAAATTCAAAACATATATAAACAAGAATTTGATTCATAGAAAGAAAGAAGATAATAAAATAAATTATTTTTGCAACGAACTTTTTGTGTTGTCCGACGAAAGAAAAAAAGAAGACAACAAAAAAAATATTTTTTTTTTTTTCATGCTTTTTTCAGATTACGATTTTCTTCGCTTTACCGAATCTCTTACTTTCTCTCACACACATTCGCTCGTTATTTGTTTTTTGCTGGACCCAATAGAAAAAAAAAAAGTCTGAAAATCAATTCATCCGAGTTTTCTTCTTTCTCTCTCCTTTTTTTCCCTTTCCCTTTTTGCCCTTCTTTGAAAAGTATCCACATTTTAGTTGAATCACATTCTAATCCAACCTCATCATAATTCTAATTTCATCAAGAAACTATCCCCCTAATACAATAAAAAGTCATGGGTAACTTTCCTAAACTTCCAGAAGGCGCAGCTCTTCAAGTAGGGAAACATAAAGCAACAGTTGTTAAATATCTTTCCGAAGGAGGTTTTGCTCATATCTATAAAGTTACCATTGATCCTCCGGAATATGATTCTAATATTGCATGTTTAAAGCGAGTAATTGTTCCGGATAAGAATGGATTGAATGAATTGAGAAAAGAAGTGGATGTTATGAAAACATTACGTCATGGAAGAAATATTGTAAAATATTACGATTCGCATGCGGAAAGATTGGACAATGGAACTTATCAAGTATTGGTTCTAATGGAACTATGTCCGAATGGTTCATTATTAGACTTTATGAATAAACATATTAAGACCAAATTAAACGAGCCGCAGATTCTCAAAATCATGTTGGACATTTGTCAAGGAATTTACGAGATGCATAAATTGAAATTGATACACCGGGATATTAAAATTGAAAACGTGTTGATTGATTCAAGAGATGGTTTCCAATTGTGTGATTTTGGTTCCACAGCCATCCCGACCATGCCACCACAAGATCAAAACCAATTTAATTACCTCAGTCATGATATACTTTACCACACTACTCCGCAATACCGTTCACCGGAAATGGTTGATTTGTATCGAGGCTTACCAATTGACGAGAAAGCCGATATTTGGGCATTAGGATGTTTTCTTTATAAATTATGTTATTATACTACTCCTTTTGAAGCCAATGGTGATATTGCGATTTTACATGCATCGTTCCAATTCCCTCCATTACCTGAATTTTCTGGAGATCTCAAGAATTTAATAATTATTATGTTACAAGAAAACCCATTATTCCGTCCGAATATTGTCCAAGTTTTGATATTGGTTTGCAAAATCATGAATATTAATTTTGAGAAACTTAAGTTGAAAGATTTTTACAATTCGGGACCTTACAATTTCCAAGCATTACATGAATATCAAGTACATAAACAGAATGAACTTTTAAGACAAAAACAAATGTATTATCAACAACAAGCACTTGCAAATTCCCAAAATGTTTTACCCGACGAACAAGGTATTGCTGTCCCTGTTCCTGGGAAACCAGCTGTACCAGCTGTGCCACCAGCAGGTGCTACTCCACCACCACCACAAGTTCAACCACCACAAGTTCCACCTGAAGTACAAGCTCGAGCTAAAGCACAACCAAAACCACCGGTTCAAGTACAAGAGCCAACAATTGAAGATGGAATTAAAAAAGTTGTTTCACCATCATTTAGCTTATCACCAGAAGTCAAAGCAAGTAGTCTTCAAATTCCTACTGCATTAACATCAGGATCATCTCGTGAATCACTAGCTGGGTTTAGTCTGGATGATGATTTGGCAAATGATATTGCCGAAATTGAAAGGTTGGAAGATGCAGAACAAAGATACCCTTCGTTGGATGATATCGAGGTACCTGAAGTGGTTAGCCAGAAAAGTGCTGCACCTCTGAGACTGACTAGTATAAAAACTTCTTGTTCAGATGCAGTATCTGCCAAAAGTGTCGAGAAAGAACAAGCAGATTTATGGTCAAAAACAAGTAAAGTTGAAGCAGAAAAGTTGGCTGATGATATATTTTCCAGTGCAATTTCTCCAGTAGTCCCTACTGCTGAAAAATTTGAAACCAAAGTTGATGGTGACGCAAAGGTAATTAATGACTATGATTTGGCTAAAAGTGTCGATAACCTAAACATTGGAAACAATGAGCCATCACATAAAGCCAACAGAAACCCATTCCCTTATGCACAATCGACTAACCTTGCACATTCTGAAAGCAATTTTGAACATCAACCAAAAAAGAAGACGAATCCATGGGGGAACTATGCAAATGAGGAATCAGTACCATTTACTCCATCGATGGTACCACAACCTGGGAAAGAGCAGCAACCACAACTGAAACCGCAATCGCAATCACAACCACCTCAAGCACAACCACCACAGGTACCACAACACCCACAAATTCCGCAACAATCTCCACAGACCCGCCCTCAACTGTTTGTACCACAACTGCTGCACCCGTTTGCATATTTAGACATTTCAGATAAACAGTTTCCATCTCCAGAACAAATGGCAATATCAGATTCGAACAATCCTGATTTGAAAGTAAGTTTAGAAAACTCGAAGTTAATATTACCTGAACCTAATTTAATTGATTTGGAAGTTGGTTTGGAATCTTCAGGCACATCACCTTCGCTTTCCAATTCTAGACTTGGTAATGATTCAGAAGTTTCTTTAATTGATATGGATGAAAGTAAGATGAATAATTCAGATAAGAAAACACAGGAACAGAAACCTGCATTTAAGAAAAGAGTATCATCAGCAAACCACAATCCTTCCCAACTCAGTTTACAAGAAGAAGTTATAGATTTCGCTTCCGATGATGAAAATCCTGATAATGGATCTGGCATGAACCGTCTCAAAATAAGAAGTTCTTTAAGAAGACCTGTAAAAGGTAGAAGATCTGGCGAACATAAACGAAGTGAAAGTTATTCTACTGATACTTCTAAGAAGAGACTTTCGTTTTTTGGTGGCAATTAGTTTTATATTTATTTCTACAACATTGCGCGGGGGAAGAAGAATTTGTGGTAAATTTCTGATGAAAGAAACCACATAATAATAATCACCTTCTTTATTGCATTTTTACATATAATATATTTTAATCATAGAAATTGTTATTGGTATATATATTTTTTTTAGTTCTCAATCTTTTCTTATATAAACTTTAGTAATGCTGCAAAGATTTCCACGAGGAAAATTAAGATTTTCTGATGAATAAAAAAAAAATTTTTTTTTTTTTTTTTGTTCCTGATAACCATCTCTTCTTCGTAATTCCCACCAAGTTCAAAAATGGAAGCGATCAAAAAACAATTGTCCCAATTATTGTTATTGGTACCTCCTGAATCATTCCCAAATAGTCCAGCAAATAGACTTGAATCTTCAATCGCCAGAATTTTAGAAGGAAGATCTGAATTTCTTTTGGCAGTCAGTGATTTCAAAGAAGTTTCTCATTTACCAGAATTACAAAATATCATTCAAAAATACCCAAGTTCAAGTTTAATTGATGTGTTGGTCGAATATGTCGATAAATTGATTGAATTACAAAACAGATTTTTCAACGATGAAGGACCTATCTATTCTCAGATTTTAGCTATTGCGTGTTTGCAATTATTTATCCAAGCAAATTATACCGGACCTCAAGTTGCCACTTCAGCACAATCTTTATGGTTTCCTAACATCGAAGAAAGACAATTACAAGCAGAAACAATTAGTCTATTAACGATTGAAGGTCAACAAGCATATGATTTGATGCAAGAACCACTTTATTTGATTATCGCCGAATTGATTTTTGAAAGATTATCCAAAATACCTTTCAATTTATCCCTTTTCAATAAAGATATCAATAACCATACCGAAGAATTAGTCGAATTTACTACAAACAATTCACAAGCTCACGATGCTATCGAAGCTTCTCTTAATTGGTGGAGAGTTCGTACATTGCAAGTTCACTTGTCGGTGGTTTCTGAACCTCCAAGTATTATACTGACAATTAGTGGAATATTACTCAACACTTCATTACCAAGCACCATTGCTCCAACAAATGTCCCTGAGTTTGAAAAATTGGTTAATACCCAGTTTTTATTAGAAGTTGCGAGAATTCACATTCATTCTTCTACGGAACACGCGGCTGTGTTGCCATTAATCAACGCAAAAAAATTAACCGAATTGCAACTTTTGTTATCCGGTGCCAAAGCTAAGAGAACCAAATTCCAGAAGTTTTTCACGTCGAATTTAATTGTTCTTGCTAAAAGTAATGCATCTACTATTTATGATATCGATACTACTACTCCAGAATCTTTGCAATTAGATTCCGATGTGTTATTGGAAAAACCACAGTATGAATCTTTGGAAGATCTCGATTTGGAAATTCAACAAGACAGTAAGAGAATTAAGTTTGATTCACTTTTATTAGACCAACAAAATGAAGAAGGTAAAGAAAGATTACTTCCATTAGCTATGAGACAAGACGATATTCCTCCAGATTTAAGAGCACTTGATCCAAATGACCAACCGGCTTTGAATAATCTTGACAATTTACAATTGTTACTTAGATTAACTGTTTTGAAACAAACATCGCCAGCTAATGATCCTTTGGTTGAGGAAGAATTGATGGCTTTAGTTGGGAGAATATTATATGGATCAGCTGGGAAGATCAATTGGACAGTTTTCTCACGTGCTCTTTGGGAAAGATCTTTACTCGAAACTACCAAATCCAGTACTATTGAAAGAGGTATTTTGCAAATGACATCTCTTGTTGAAGAAATGGGTATCAAAATCAAATCCAGAATCATACCGGAAGCAGCTCAAGAAGATCCAAATGCTGTTACTTCTCTGAGACTCAGATTTATTCATCAATTACCTTTGTTGCCACAATGGTCAATGGATGCTAAACTTGCTGAAAAATACATGTCATTAGGTGTTATCAAATCAGCTATTGAAATCTATGAAAGATTACAAATGCCATGTGAAGCTGCTTTATGTTATGCTGCTGTGGATAACGAAGCTGAAGCAGAAAGAATTTTGGTCAACCGTCTTTCAACCAACCCGGAAGATGCCAGAGCCATGTCTATCCTTGGTGATATCAAACAAGATCCTTCCTTATGGGAAAAAGCATGGGAGATTGGTCGTTATGCAAAAGCCAAATCATCATTGTCACACTACTATTATACTCCACGTTCTGGTCAAACCAAGAATATTGAATTGGCTATTAAACACATGTATGATTGTCTCAGTGTTAATCCATTGAGTTATGAAAATTGGTATTTCTACGGATGTTGTGGTCTTGAATCGCAACAATTTGAATTGGCTTCAGAAGCATTTACCAGATGTGTATCCATTGATGATACCAACTCATATGCTTGGTCTAATTTAGCCAGTGCTCTTCTTAAATTGGATAAAACCAAACCTGCATTCAATGCATTGAAAAAAGCTATTAGATGTGGTGGCGAAAATAGAAAATCATGGAGAATCTACGAAAATTATATGCTTGTTGCATTAAAACTTCATGAATGGACCGATGTCTTACAAGCATGTCGTGAATTGATTGATATTAGGAAAAGTGAAGGCGATGCTGCTATTGATATTCCTGTTTTGGAAAAATTAGTTGAAATCCTTGTTTCTGAAGAGTACCCTGGTGATAGACTAACCCATTATCAAACTTCCTGTATTGATTTGGTGTGTAACATTGTACCAAAAGTTATCACTTCATCGGCACGTTGTTGGAGAATAGTTGCCCGTGTTGAATTATGGAGAAAGAGACCATGGGCTGCGTTAGAATGTCACGAAAAAGCTTATAGAGTCATGGTTCATAATCCTGATTTGGAATCCAGTGAAACTGTATGGAATGAAGTGGTGGATGCTTGTGAAGATCTTATCAGTGCATTTGAATCTCTTGGAGAATTACCTGGGAAACATGGTGCTGGTGATTTGGTGTGCAAAGATTGGAAATATAAAGCAAGAACTACAGTTAGATCATTAATGTCTAAAGGTAAAGATATGTGGGAAGACTCACCAGGTTGGGAAAGATTACAAAACATGAAGAGTGATTTGTCTAATTAATAGAGGCTGTGTATGTACGTTTGTATGTGCATTTTTAATTTATATCTGTAATTATACTGAAACAGTCAAATCCAAAGGAAGAAATACGTTTAGGTTCTTTTCGAGGTATTTCATTTCTTAAAGAAGTGAAAAAATAAGAAACCAGCTCTAGCAATAATAACACCGACTGACGTGCAGTATTCCCTTGCCATTTTAGTAAATAACACATTGAATATAATATCGCTCTGCTATCTTTAAACTCAAACCATAAGACGACCAATAACCAGTTTTCAATTATGCCAAACACAAACAAGAATACTTCCTTGTACGGAATTGATCTTTTGGTAAGTTCGAAATCAAAGATTCCTAATAAACTGAATATTGAATGAATCAACAACAACAAAACTTTTGAATAATACTCTTTTGATTCAAAAAATAATTCGGCAATTACAAACATACAAGTATTATCCAGCTGAAGAATTTTGAATATTGGTGAGTGTGACTTGAATCTAGGGCTGGAAACAGCGACAATATTCAATGTTCTAATAAACGTATCAATTTGATTGAACGAAACACTAGCAAACCGGACAAGCGAACTAATAGTTATAATAATAAACGCGTTGTAAGACTTATTGTTAGATTGATATTTAAGAAACATCCAAATCACACTGGTTACGATTGTTATGATATTGCAGCTAAACCACAAATCGTAAAATGCTCCTTCATTTTTGTACAAACTGAAAATGATTTTAGACGATTGTTTGAGTATTTTCTGAAAGTTGATAGTTGGAATTACGCAAACCAAACTATATAAATAATAGTAATAGTACTGGAAAGCAGGAATGACGTAAGATAACTCAGGGACAATAGTGATCAAAGATTTGGTGATTGATTGAAATGATATCATCGTTAAGTTGCAAATACACATACCGAAAGAACCAAAAAAAAATAAATAGTTTTTGCAATTTTTTTTTTGTACCAAATATTTTGCAAATTTTTCCCAAAAAAAAAAAAAAAATATTACTTGACGACAAGAACACAAAAATGTCATTATGTATATGTTCTAC
The DNA here is from genome assembly GCA_030582995.1 of Candida maltosa. Taxonomy (NCBI): domain Eukaryota; kingdom Fungi; phylum Ascomycota; class Pichiomycetes; order Serinales; family Debaryomycetaceae; genus Candida; species Candida maltosa. Next base: position 47,107 of record JAKTXQ010000051.1, read on the forward strand.
ATGCACACACATTTTATTCTTCATCCTATCAAGCAATATCAATTAATCACGTCTATTCATATTGATGATTTGCAATTTCATCACATGTACAAGCCTTGTTACAACACAAAAAAAAAAAAGAAATATATCAAACCTGCATGTAAACATTTAACAATTGAACACGAAAACTTTTTTATTTTTTTTTTCTTTCTTTGGGAAAAAGTGTTGTGGTTTTTTTTTTCTTTTTTTTGAATTGATTCCAAGAATAAGTTTTTTACCATTCAACTTTTTATCCACCACATCCACTACACACACTTCATACTATAAGTAAACCAATTCACTCAAAAAGTATTCACATATAGAAACTGTTTTATTCTTGTTCACACCTTCATTTTTTATTATTTTTCATTTTCATCAGTATTATTATTTATTTATTACAATTTATTTTTAGCTAACCATGGAAGATAAATATATTGGACTTGCATTGGCCATGTCATCGTCTTTGGCTATAGGTACTTCATTTATTATTACAAAGAAGGGGTTAATGGACGCATCTTCACGTAGAGGTAATACGGACGGTGTTCAAGCTCTGGATTATTTACAAAACCCAATTTGGTGGGGAGGTATGATTACCATGGCTATTGGGGAAATTGCCAATTTCGCTGCTTATACATTTGCCCCAGCTATTTTAGTTACCCCATTGGGTGCATTATCTGTCATTATTGGTGCCGTGTTGGCCGCAATTTTTTTAAAGGAAGAATTGGGAACATTAGGAAAAATGGGATGTGCCATATGTCTTATGGGTTCTGTCATTATTATATTACACGCTCCTCCAGATAAGGAAGTTGAAACTGTTGATGAGATTTTAGGTTATGCCACTCAACCTGGGTTTTTGTTTTATTGTACCGTCATCACGCTATACTCATTGTTTATGATTTACAAAATTGTTCCAAAATACGGTAACACCAACCCAATGATTTACTTATCCATCTGTTCATCTGTTGGTTCCATTTCTGTTATGTCTATTAAAGCTTTCGGAATTGCCCTTAAATTGACCTTGGGAGGTAATAATCAATTCTCTCACGTTTCTACATACTTGTTTTTAATCGTGGTGGCATTATGTATTGTCACTCAAATGAACTACTTCAACAAAGCTTTGGACCAATTCGACACATCAATTGTCAACCCATTATATTATGTTACATTCACCACATTCACGCTTGCTGCTTCATTTATTTTATTTAAAGGTTTCAATACATCTTCCGCCGTTGATATCATTTCTTTATTGATTGGATTTTTGATTATTTTCAGTGGGGTTTATTTGTTGAACATTGCAAGAACTGAAACCGATGGTAAAGATAGAGAAATCTTTGGTGTCCATCAATCAAAAGACATGGCTCCACTAGATAATGGGGTTGGTGGATTCTCCACCGTTAGAAGATCTATGCAAATCAACCGAAACTCCGATTACGATAACGAAGAAAGCGTTGGATTAAGAAGATTCGACAGTTTTGAAATAGACAGTGGTGATGAAGATGTGAGAAATTATAGACATTAAAAGCATAGACTAAAAAATAAAAGATAAAAGAAAAAAAAGGTTTTAAGTATTTTATATATACGTACATATAGTATATACACAATCTGGTTTGGTTTTTTTTTTACTTGATTTTCTTTCTATTTAAATGAAAAACGTAAAACTAATAACAAAAGTGAAAAGAAAATGTAGATGCAAGCATTTTTTTTTTGAAAATTTTTTAAGGTTAGTTATATTAAGCATTAATGTTTAAATATCATCAATATCTAATTCTTCTTCGTCTTCAGATTCATCTTCATCAGCTCCACCGAATTCGAAGTTAACATCTTCATCTTCATCGGCACCGAAGGTATCAGTTTCGTTAATCTTAGCATTTTCTGGTAATTCACCAACATTCTTCAATGTTCTGGCTTCATCTGAGTTATATTTATGGACAACATCACATTGGTCATCTTGGAAATCTCTTAATGAAACTAAAATGATATCACCTTGTCCCATCCAGACCTTCTTTCTCAATTTACCTCTAATATGACCCATTCTTTTGATTCCATCGAAACAACTGACTTCGATTCTACCGTTACCTAACATTTTGGTGATTTGAGCATATTCTTGACCTTCTTCTTTGTAGATCAATTCTCTCTTTTGTCCACTGTTATCGTTCTTTCCTCTTCTTCTATTTTTACCACCTTTTCCTTTGCCTGATGATTTACCCATGTTGTAGTTATTGTGGAAAAGAAAAATCCAAAAAAAAAAAAAAAAAAAAAA
>JAKTXQ010000052.1:0-12197 GCA_030582995.1 Candida maltosa
TTTTTTTAATCATCAGGTTTTCTTATTCATTCAAGAGAAAACCAAAAAAAAAAAAAAATAAAAAAAAATCTTGAAATTTGGATGCAAAGTAACTAAAACATCTCGTTGTGAAGGCAAGCGCAAATTAACCAACCAAAAAAATAAAAAGAAGGCTTACATTATGTGGATAATGTAACCATCGAAAGGCACGAACCGATACATGGTCACTTCTAAATAGATCTCTCCCCCAGATATATATGTAATGGAAAACAATAACAGCTCAAGATGGTTCATCGGAAAAACTAGCGAAAAAAAGAAAAAAAGAAAATTTAATATTGGAATGCCGCGCTGGGCACGGATTTTCTACAGTTTTTTTTGTTTCATTGTTTCTTGCCATTCATCTATCATCTCTCCACCTACAAACTAGTACAAAAGAGGAGTATTGTGCATATGAGGAACGACAAGACGAAAAATTTTCTTTTGGTGTTCCATTCCATTTCTTTGTCAATTTTCTTGGGGTTTTTTCTAGATTAGGTTATAAAAACTGGAGATATGGAATGGCACCAATTACAACATTTTACAGATAAACATAGTAAGATTAGCTTATCATTTAATTACATAATTCAAGAAAGTTTTTTCCTTCATCAACTGTCAAGAAAATTTTTTTTTTTAATTGTTTCGGCATTTCTTGCTTTGGTGATTTTTTTGCTTTGTGAAGATGTTGCAGGAAAAAGAAATTTTTTTATTTTTTTTTTTCTTTTTGGTCACTTGACAATCACAAACAGAATTTTTTTTTTTTATTTTTTACTTGTCGCACGACAGAAACGTTTACATCATACATTAATACCTAGAAAAACACACACCTACTCTTTATATTTATCTTGAAGTTCAACTAAATTGGTTTCATCAATTTTATTAGCTATTCCCATCAAGATTCTTGCGGTTGCTTCAGTAGATCCAATAATTGGACGTAATAATATAACTGGCGAGTTTTTCAATACCGTAACTAACGAATCTTGGAAATTATCCGTGGAATCTAATTTATTTTTCAATTTGATAAACTCTTCTTTTGTGATTTGCAAGTTTTTATTAAAACTCTTGTATCCTTGTTTCAACCCATCTTCAACTGTAGTTGGTTGGTGTCCATAAAGACTTATCATTTTCTCTTGTAATTCTTCAGCGTTTTCCACAGCAAATATATCATATTCCTCTTCATCGGATTTACCATTATTCTTTTGCTCGGATGGAGCTAATAAGAAGATCGACTTGCTCAACAATTCCTTATCTATACCATTCACTCTATAATCGTCTTCATCTAATTCAAGATTCGAATAAAGCTTTTTATTCAAAATGTCATGATTTGCAAGTTTGGCGGATGCGTTGTTTAAAATTTGGGAACTTTGTAACAAGTTTCTATCGGCAATTTCGTCAATTGTAGGGAGTGATTTTTCCGATGCATCTGAATTACCCCGATTCCTCATATTGGCGGTTGGTGTTCTCGATGACGAACCTTCACCACCAAACATTTCTTCACCTTGTTCTAATAAAACTTGAGTACCACTAGCTAATTTAACTCCTAAATTCAACAATTCGTACCCAGTAGTTTTGGCGAAAGCTACCCCACCTTTTCTTAAACTTCTCCACAATCGACCATCCTTTTTGTACTCATTGATCGGAATGGCAATCAAATCTTTAAATCCACCACCAATATTTACCAACGATCTCAATGGCGATATACCAGATATTATGCCAATTACTTGAGACAGTTGGAAAACCGGTAAATAAGCATTACCTAAACCAATACCAATTTTCGGTACACCCGCCAAACCATATAATTTGACTTTTGGAAGTGTTATGGAAGACCCATCTAAAATGAACAAATTAACACTTCTCACACCAACAATATCACGTTTTTTAGGTTTATAATCCATTTTCACCTTTATTGATGATATACTAAATTGTTGCAAATACAATGGTTCATCCGGTGGCAATTGGAATCTTTCATCACTAAACTCACCAAACCTCATTAAAAATTCAAGTGTATCTTGATCAATATGTAATCGTAATGGTAACACGGAAACATCCATAATTGCTTCACCTGCAACTAGGCTTGGATCTGGTCTAACATTGAGAATTGAAACTTTTACCATACTGGTACCTATTTCTCGTTCACCCAAGATATTCATATAACTCAAAAATTTATTCCATGTTGATGTAGGGACGTTATCATAAACATCAACCGTTCCGACTCGTACATCAACCGAGTTTAACAATTCATACAGCATTGACGGGTCAGTTTTATCTTTTCGTGGATCTCGTGTGGAAAATACAACAACTCCAACTTCAATATTTTTCAAGTCGATGAGAATCTTATGTTTGACCGATCTTCGAAGTTTCAAATTCTTGTAAGTTTTCCCATCATTTACATTTTCTTCATATTTATCAATATCTTGAATTTCTGTATCATTCTGGATTTGCTGATTGATACTAGCTGCCATATCGATAGGATTGGTTTGGCGTGGAGCTGTTATATGAATCGATTGAAATAACGTTTCTTCAAATGCGGTATTATCATCATCTCCTCCATCTTCATCAATTGGTGTATCTTCAAATTGTACTTGTGGTTTCGCATGTTCTTCATCTGACTTCTGCTGTTGTTGTTTGTGTTGCGTTTCAAATTTCTTAACTGTCCCTCGAATCGCTTTTCTCGTATCTTTCCAATCATATCCATCATGAAGGTAAATATTCGTTTGGGATAAATTAATGTTTATCCGCAACGGATCAACATGTCCTGTTTCATATATGGATCTAGTATTTTTCTCAAAATGCTCTTCTTCAAACACTAACGAGCATGCTTCTTGTGAGCTGCTTTCACTTGGATTACCTTGTTCGTCTAGCACCAACTCGGTAAACTCTTCTTCCAAATCTTTAAACATATTAGTATCGATATTTTCCGTTATATTAATACTATCAGGAACTGTAACTCTCATTTTATCTTCATCTCGGAAATTCAATGGGAGTTTTAAATCATTGATCAATTGGATTAATGTATTGGCTGAATCGGCACACAAGTATACTTGATGTTCATCAGAATTTATTTTCAAGTCAACCAATGATATATTATCTTTGATTCCTAGTTTTTCATTCCGTTTTCGAAGTTCCTCAATATCGGTGTTGAAGGTGATTCCCACATGGGCAACATTGACCGATCCAACTTGAATGAACCCCAGTCTCAAATAATATTCTAATGGTTCCACATATCCGTACGGAACTTGACTAGGTGGCGATTTATCATCATCATTATTAACGACACGATTTTTCATATCATCAATCAAAATCAATGAAAGATCTCTGAATGAACACTTGATATAAAATTGATGTGTTCCAAATGATAAATCGGAATTTCCTTTCCCAATCAATAAATAACTTTTACATTGTAGTCTACCAGGAGTTAAACCAATCATACAATCATAAACAGTGTATCTGATATCAAATTTGTTCGGATTGGAGGAGTTGAATGAAGGAGTGACTTTCTCAATTATTTCTTCTTCCATGGCATCAATTATTGAATCATCATTATTCATCAAAAGTAGCCAATTTGTGTAATATTCCAATAAAAGATTCCGACCAGTTATTTCAATTTTGTTTACCTTTTCATTGGTTTTACATTTTATCATTAATAACGGGAATTTGAGTTTATCGATTGGCGTGTCTTGATATTGATGTAAGACACTTTCAATTAAGTCATCCTTTCGTCTTTCAATACCAACGGATAACACATGTCCTAAGAAATCTTGTTTAAGTTGGTAGACTATGATATCACTAAATGAAATTTTTAAATCACCAAATTTAGGGAACACATTTGTGATATTTATAATGATATCCTTGATTGATACTTGGAATGAAGCTAAATTGAATCTCGTGGAAGCTCCTAAGAATAAACTTGGAGAGTTGTTCAACCCAAGCCCCATTCTTCTTCCGGTACGTCTTGAACCAGGATATGGCATTGATGACGCCATCAGCAACGAACCATCAAATCGACTGCTCTTTTTAAATGGTTCTTCCACAAATGAATTTTCTAATGAGTTTGATTGAATAGGTGACTTCTCAGTAAATTCACTTAGGAAACACTTGACTTTATCACCAATAAATTTGAGTTTTTCCATTGATAAATTCATTAATATTTTCTGGATACCCAAATCCATTTTGGAACTGATTGTTGCTTGACGTGGTAAAGCATGGGAATTACCAGATGTGTTTGACTGTAAGAAAGTTTTGAAATCTTTGATTTTCGTCAGTAATGCTATATCGGTGATAGTTATAATCCCTTCTTCCAGAATATTATCTTGAATACTGTTGAGTAAAATTTTGGATATGATTAATTGATCTTGTAATAAATTAAATTTGATTGGGAAAACTATCAACTGTAACAGTAAATCTGGAGATACGATCGTATTCATGAAAATCGATGCGGTTTGTAAAATAAACTGATGTTCAACTGCCTTTCTCGTTGTGTCGTTGATTTTATTCTCTAATCTGCTAATTTCTGACCCCCATTTATCAATCACCGCTTTTAATGAACTATACTCTTCATAAATTGACCCCATGGCTTTTAGGAAATTTGTTAAAATCAATAAACTTTGAAGATCTAGACTAAATTTGGCACTTTTAGCCATTAACACCGTCACTTCTAAATCTTCCGTATCTTCAGATTTCTTAAACACTTCAAACCGCACGTCTGCTTTGGTAGTTGTATTCACAGTGCTGGAGGATGACGATGACATGTTTTGATTCTCAAACTGGAAGATCTCAAATATATTATCGTCATCAATTCGTACAATTTTGACCGCCTCGATTCCTCCATAAAGAAGTAATTCATTTTTCTGTTTAACATTGATATTGGAGAAAATTATATTTATACCTTTGTTGCTGGTGAACTCTCCATTTTGATTCAACGCCGAAGTTGCACTTATAATGAAATTATTAACCTTGAGTTTGTTGAAAAATGGATCACTTGAAGAACCATCGTCATTTACTGCATCGTCTTCAGCCACATCATCATTTTCATCAGCATATTGTGGGAATTTATCGTTTCGTTGTGATAATTTGCTTTTAGCTTGCTTTTTCTTTTGATAGTATTTGATTTTAAGACTTTTAGTAACACCTTTGAATATGGAAATTAATGTTGGTGTTAATGGTGTAAATGCTAAATTCACCGTATCCACTTCGACTTCCAAATTTGAAATGTTAGACAATCCATCAAATTCCACAGAACATTCATTCATGTAAAAAATAATCGGTGGTTCTTTATTTTCCTTTTGGGTATCAGTAGCTTTGTTATCAACACCATCAATATTCTGTGAAGTGGTGGATTTTTCAAAAGATTGTGAGGTGGCACTCATGTAGATAGAACTAGCTTCCTCATGAGTAAACACCATACTATCCATTAAAGATTCATTACCATAATCATCTTCATCCGTGTTATCATCATCATCATCAGTAGTATTGTTTGTAGGTACAGTCGTGGTCTCGGTTTCCAGACTAGGTTTTTCATCAACTTCCCCAGGATTCACATGTGGCTTTAAAGTTTTTAGTCTAGTTCCAAGTATAGTCACTGCCCTTGTTCCATTAGTACTGTTTATATTAATCGAGTCAACTTCTATTAGGAGGTCTGTCAACTCAGTCACTAATTTTATCTTTAAATTCGTTATATTGACCTGTAATCTCAGAAGTGCCATTTCCACCGCTCTTTGCATGACACCTCCTAAAGCTGATGGTTTATTATTCGAAACCGAACCATTCTTTCGTGTTTTCGCCTTTGATTTAAGCTCATCTGACCCTTCCTCTTCTTCTTCTTCTTCTTCGTCATCCAATACGGCTTCGTTATTAATAACTCCTTCCAAATCACCATAATCTTCTTCACTATCCAACATAATGGTATTTGCCAAATCGGCTGTGCTCTGAGCTAGCAGAAACGCCACATGGTTGGCAATATCTTCTTCGATGTCAAAATCAGGTGAGATTACTATCTCCACATCATCAAGATCGATTTTCACGCCACTGATGCCGGATATTGTATTTAGTTCCAACGACCCAATCTGTCCATATCGTAAATTACACCCAGGTAGTTTCCCCACCTTTTCTGGATCGATGGCGACATTTCTTAGCACGATGTTGTTTAAGGAAACTTCTTCAAGATTAGGTAAATCGATTTCGGAAAATAGTGATAATTGTTGGAGAACGTAGAGGAGCAATCGTTTTTGGATGTTTTGTGGTATCCATTGGGGACTCATTTATAATGATGTAGTTTAGTGAGGGAATATGGGGACGAGTGAAGTATTAATATACTTATTATGATAAATTATTTTGTAATGACGAAAAGGGAGAAAAAAAATAGTTGAATATTAAAGAATGATTTATAGGTTTTTGGTTTTTTGGGTTTTTCCTGGAGTTTTCTCTTTCTTCTTTTTTTTTTTAAGGTTTTCAGAAAAATTTATCTGTGATTTAGTGTAGTTGGAAGTTTCTATTGGAATATTATAAGAGATGATGAATATAATCAACTCTTTTTGTTATATGTAAAACAAAGAGAAAGAAGTAAAGAAGAAGAAAAAAATATAATGGTTGCTTGATATGTGGTTTCGTTGCACCGTTGTGACTTTTTTATCGCATCCACAACCTGACTATATTTTTAGTTGTCGTGAATCAACGGAAAAAAAAAACAGAGAGAATAAGTCAAACAAAAAAAAAATATTGATTAGATAAGAACAAGTGCGTGAAGATCTTTTTATATATATTCAACTAGATATACCAAATGGTGTAGGTTTCCAGTCATCATGCGGTGTTAGCAAATACGTTTCACTGTCATCAATACGCGACTTTTTCACAGAACCTTCATTATCGGTATTTTCAAGTGGTCGTTTTGCAGATGGCAACCCCAATAATTCATCCAATGAAGGCGGCACATCAAATGCTTTTTTGGTTTCTTGTATAGTTTCTATTTCCTTATGCCATTTGGTCAATCTTTCGAAGATTTGCAGATCAACACCATTCGTACTGTCAATAATCTTGGACAATATGGTTGCAAAATTTGAAAGCATCAGTTCAGCAACCACCAGTTCCACAGTTTTGAGACGATCAATAAGTGAATTTATCACCTCATTTCTATCACTCCATTGGTTAGATAAATCGTCGTTCGTGATTAAATGGGCGAAATGTGATAACCATTCCATTAATTGTATTGTTTCACTGTCGTCTGACAATTCGGCAAACCCAAACTTCTTATATAATTTCATCTCCAATTTACTTTTCGTCTTTCCTTTTATAATATCTGTAATCCTGTTGAAACACTCTATTTTAAAATCAATATTCAATCTATCAAGTAATGGTTGATACAACTTTATAATCAACGGATTAAATTTCACCTTTTTATCCTTGACTTTTGATGCAGGATATATGAGATAATGTTTATGCAATAAAATAGTAATAAGCAAGTCAGAGTCCACATTAGCAAAATCAATAATGTCAGCTAAACTTTTATGAAAAGCCAAAGCTGTCTCATCAGTTGCATTAGGTTCGTAAACTTTATTCAAATCTTGTTTTCTGATTTTTTTGAAGGTTTTCAAATTATCAAATATCTGATACTTCTTGAATCTCGTCTCTGCAAGCTTGACTCTAAAATGAAAAACATCCAAGTTTATCGGCTTTTCTTCTTCTGCTTCCTCGTCTAATTGATTCCAGTAGTTTTCATATAACCAGCTCAAAGCTTTCAGACAAGTAATTCGTAAAATATCCAAACTTGGTAGATTTTCATGGGTACCCATATGTCTCAATTCAACGAAATACGTTGGTAAATTCAATTGTTTGGCTAGTAGATGCATTGGTATCGCGTAATTTGATTGTTGGAATGGATCCAATAAACCATTCACAAATCTAATCAACGCCATGGTATATGATAGTTGCAAGGTGTTTGAATCAGTCTGTTTATCTCGAGAATCGTTAAGTGTAATGGTTGTCAAGAATGAAGTTGCTTCAATTCCGTGTGGAAGTTTTCCTCGTGTGGACCATGCTTTGACTTTCTTCACCGCTTGCATTCGGTTATCTGTTAGTTCATCATGATTATAAAACCATTTTTTTAGTAGTTTCAAGTCATCTTTACTTCTATATGATGTGATTGTTGGAAGGTGCATTTTGCAATGATTAATGCCATCGCTTTATCAAAAAAAAAAAAAAAAAAAAAAAAAATATTATTATTTAGTGCATACAATAGAAAAAAAAACGGATAATTCTGATATAATGAACAATTCTATCAAACAATCCACAGATAACGCATTCACAATCGAACATCAAAAACAATTCATATGAAAATGGAAGGGCTAGTTTATGTTTTATTGTGTTGTCCTAAAAATCGTTGAAACTTTAAAAATTTCACCAAGCGTGTGAGAAGATAAAAAAAAAAAAAAAATCACATGGACGGGGGATCTACGTCCAGCCAAACTCAATTTTTTTTTGGGGCCAACCGTGGTGGATATCGCGAAAACAAAAAAATAAAATAATACCGAAATGAGGAGTTAATGTGGGGATTGGGTACCGAAGAAGAAGTAGAAAATCAAAAAAAAAGAAAGAAAAAAAATTTAGTAATATTTATTGAACCACAAATCATGATAAAACAGAAACCTCCAAATAATCAACCTACATCGTCAAATAATAATAATAATAGATCAGTAATGGAATTATCAGCTGGACCGAACCCGTTACCAGATTTAGAAGAAGCGTTACGTGTTATACAAATCGATGAAACCCATTATGTCGGAGCTCATCCTTTGAGAAAACCAGTGACCGGGAGTAGAGGAGTTTATGGTGGTCATACTATTGCCCAATCGTTGTTGGTTGGGATAGAATCTACTAGAGATCCAATCACTAAAAAAGTTTTCATTCCTGATTCATACCATCTGTACTTTATTAACGCCGGAGATGCCAAGGTTCCAATGAATTACACAGTTACGAAATTATACGACGATGAAAATATGAAAAAACGGTTTATTGTTGTTGAACAAAAGGGGAAAACCCGGTTAACATGTTTGGTGAGCTTACGGAAACCAGGAACAAAACCATTGCACGGTCAAAGCAACCTTGATATCAGTATTCCGGTACCTAAAATCCAATTGAAATATCCAAATCCAGACGAGTTACATCAAGTGCAACATACAGATTTTGTTCGAAATGCATTTGGTAAAGAATTGATGGATTTTCGAGAATGTCCAGAAGAGAATAACCAGTACGCTGCTGAAAGGTGGTTAACTGTGTTTAGTGGAATCACAAATCATCCGGAACCTGGAGCAACTTTAGAAACAGTGGTTGAAGAACTTCCAGATGCAACTGGAACAATGCATAAAGTTGAAAAGCAAATTTTGAGACCAAAAGATTCACTGTCAGTTAGAGATCCAATGTATAACTATATTGGTTTGGCCGATTTATCTGATTCGGCATTTTTGACTACGATGGCAAGAATTTTGCATATTCCTTGGGCACCATCTTTAGAAATTGATGATACTTATGATGATAGTAGAGATGCCACAATTGTTATGAGATCAACGTTGAACGCTGCTCATATTTTCCATTATAATGCCATGTCACTAGATCATCATATTTATTTCCATAATGATGATTATACACCTGATGATGATTCAAAGTTTGATATATGTAAAGATTGGTTAGCATTTACTTATCAAATGAAGAGACTTTCAAATAACAGAACCTTGGTTCGTGGGTATCTTTTCAATGAAAATCATAGATGCATTGCGACTGTTGTACAAGAAGGATTGACTATTATATACAACGGTGTCGGAAAAACCGCAGATAAATCCCGTTTATAGAATTGTTTAATAAACAATGTATGCACAAATAAATTCCTTTGACTTAATTTTTTTTTTCTTGAGTCGAACTGGCGCGCGGTACAAGAAAAAAAAAAGTTGGAGTTTTACTTTTTTTCATTTTTCTTTTCTACCCCAACATTTAACAACCATGGATAGACTTAGACGTGATGTATACGATGCCAATCATCCAGTGGCGAAATTAGAAACAAAAAATAAAGTCAAACTTATATCAGCCAACGATCACAAGTTAGTTTATGAAGGTATTTATCCAGTTGAACCTATAAAAAAAGAAGCCCGAGGGACTTATGGAGGTGATTTTGTTGCCCAAGGAATGAACGTAGCCTGGGAGTCAATAAGTGACCCCAAACATTTTCAGCCTCATTCATTGCATTGTTATTTTGTCAAAGCTGGATCTCCCGAATCAACAATAACATGGGAAGTCACAAAAGTTAGTGACACAAGAAATTTTGCCAACCGTTTGTTACTTGCTTATCAAGGTCATACCAACAAATTGGTTTTCACTATGCAAATTAGTTTCACTAAAGATAATGACTACAATAAACGTGTATCTGACTATAATCAACTTCTTGAATCCGGCCATCAAATAAAAAGCATCCCTTTTGTGATTAAAACAACTCCCAACCAAAAATATTTTGCATTAAAGGAAAAAAAAAACCAATTGCCTTATATGGAACACACGAATGGTAATTTGGCGGTTGCCTTTCCTCGTGAGTTTCTTGAATATGGTACCAATGTCAATCGTGATACTTTAGGGAACCAAGAATTTGGTATTTTTCTGAAAGTTTTGGATGATTTTTCTTTAGGCACGGACGTAATCCGTCAGAGTTTTCTTGGACTTGCTTTCTTATCTGATTCTATTTGGTTGGCTACATTTACAAGAGCTTTGGGATTACCGATCGGAAGTTATGAACAAGATTATTTCCGTGTAAGTTTGGATCATTCGCTTTACTTCCATGATTTGAATTTCGACTCCAGTGATTGGATATTCTTAGATTTCCGGTTTATGAATATGAAGAATGATAGAGTTGTCGCTGTAATCAATTTTTTTACACTAGATGGAAACCTTGTTGCAACTGCATTCCAAGAAGGGTACACTTTCTTACACAAGAATATTATAGAGACTTCACAAACCATTGCTGCTAAAAATGGCATAAAACCACAAGTAAAACTATGAATCGACGGAGTATGTGCCATGTGCTCTTTTTTTTGGTTTTTTTTTTTTTTGCAATAACGGATAATTTTTCACATGATTTCCAGAGGGGAAAAAATAAAATCAGAGACGAGGGAATTTGACCCATGAGGTTGTACAAAATCCAAAGCGAGGAGGTCAACCTTCCGCAGGATATTTGAAAGGCTCGCCACAAAAAAGAAAAAAAAATACAAAACCTGTCAACTATAAATATAAGAACATCGAATTTTTCCGAAATATCCAAAAAAAATTGTTTTTCTTTTTTGTTTTGCATTATCTACTACTTTTTTAATTTTATTTTATAATTAAACTACTTCACGTACAATGATAGACGCTATTACAAGAGATGTCAACTACCCAAAAGGAGAAGCTGTTGATTTGGAAATTGAATTCGGAGTTGATAAGATAGGTCCAAACTTATACCGCGGAAGAAGACCAATTGCTAAACCAGATAAGAGGACAAGAGGGTCATTTGGAGGCGATTTGGCCGGTCAAGCTTTATTGGTTGCCATGAAATCAACACCACAAGAATTTAGACCACATCTGTTCCATTCATACTTTGTCAAGGCTGTTCACGATAAGACTTGTTTGGAATGGAAAGTTGAAGAAACTTCCAACGGTCGTAACTATGCTAATCGTTCATTACAAGCTTTCCAAGATGGTGATTTGGTATACACTGCTAGTGTTTCTTTAACTAAGAAAAATAGTTCTCAAAAAGCACTTACGGAAACAGGAGAAAAGCCATTTGAATTCCAAACTCCGAAACATCAATGGTTTGACAAACATAAAATTGACGATTTACCAGTTGCTGCTCCTAACGGAAGTCTTTTACTTTATCACAAATTTTTCCCAGAAGTGGTATCACTTGACGCTAGTAGAGACGAAGACAACGTGGCGGCTGCCGAAAGAAAATTATCTTGGTATTTCAGATGGGGTATTGATAATGAAGGTGGTCACCATCAACCATTGGCTAATTTGAGTCCCGATTTCCAATATGTTGGGCTAGCCGCTTTGACAGATTCCATTTACTTGACAAGATTATTGAGAGTATTGAGAATAGAAGATGTTGATCATGCTCAATTCGTGCATTATTTCTCAGTTTCTTTAGATCACACCATGTACTTCCATGATGTTGA